>JACYXH010000087.1:505000-547500 GCA_026745465.1 Lota lota | reverse complement strand
CACTTAGATGTCAGCACACAGTGCACCCATCCATCACCGTGTGCACGGATCAATATTTGAACACTGCTAATGGTCCACTGTCAATGTCAGAAGTGGGTTAATGTGCTACACACACGGCAGAGGAACGAGGGAAACATGCAGATCGTTCTACTGACCTCACTGTGGGTGTGTGTGTGTGTGTGTGTGTGTGTGTGTGTGTGTTCACGTGTGCGTGCCTGTGCATGTATGTGTTTCCCACACACACACCTCTTTCAACACTTTCTTGAACCTACTGGCACAAAATGTCTTTAGGTATGTAACGGTACACGGCAAGAATCCCTGCTTTTCACTTCATCGTCACCACAGTGCCACTGTCTAGTCCCGTACATGCAGCGCACATAGTGTTGAGCGGCTGGTGTTCCCCCATTGATTTACAATGTCATTTACAAGTAAGCTAGCTGTTAGGCGCCGTGGGTTGAAACACAAGACCTCCTCCAAAGTCTCTGCATCTCTGTTGGATAAACACAGTCCACAACTCAACAATTGAGGATGTGATGTTTGAAGTTATGTTCTAAATGTGTACTGGCGTGACTAGTACCACTGTCAGTACTACTAAATGCCTTGCCCCTGCCCACACACACACACACACACACACACATTTTGTGTGTGCATCGAGACATATCTAAAGACAGATTTTGCCAACATACGAATGATGATTTATTTATTGACATGCATTTCATTAAAGTTACATCTAGCTGTCATGGTTTTTTAAACAGACATAAACAGTGACGGCCACATATTTTAGTGTGTGTGTGTGTGTGTGTGTGTGTGTGTGTGTGTGTGTGCGTGCGTGTGCGTGCGTATGTGTATGTGCGTGCATGCGTGTGTGTGTGAACAAGAGAGGGTTTGCGTATATGTAGTACTGGGAGTTCTTTATTCCTTACCTCGACACACATACAATTATTTATTTATGGATAGAATTAGCTAACTCCAGAAGCACTCACCAGGAATTTGTATAAACAGGTCACAGAAATACTTAAATTCCAATTCCCATTACCAGACGTTCTTAAAACTCATTCCTAAAAGGAACACTGTTTCTTGTTATTCACTTCAGTTTAGTTTTGTGAAATTGTGTATGCATAATCCCTTACTAACAAATAATTCATACAACGTGCAGCCATACGCACACACACACACACACACACCCTCACACACACACACACACACACACCCTCACACACAAACACACCCTCACACACAAACACACCCTCACACACACACACCCTCACACACACACACTTTTGTCATCTCTTCGCATGCATTCTTTTCTCATAAAATATCTTCTCATAAAAACAGGGTTCACTTAAATCTTGCTTTAAGTTAGCAACTTTGCAACCATGCTTTCTTACTTGTCTGGCTGACTACATTACTGTTGATTGGCTGATCACACACACATGAACAAGCAAAAACGTGAAAATAAAATGTGGAAAACAAATTGACACACGCGTACACACAGGCTCAATACTCAAACTCTCACCCATTTTGTTGTTTGTTTAATGAAACAGTAGTGATGGATTTTTTATATTATTATTTGTTGTTTATCCTTCTATTTCCTGCCCCTCTTATTTATCACCTTCCCCCCTCTCGCTCTCCCTCTCTCTCTCGGGTGAAGAATTGTTCTTCCATCTACATTTCTGACCTCCCGTTGCTTAAGCTACCTCCTCCCCCCCCCCCTCTCTCTCTCTCTCTCTCCCTCCCATTGCCTTTCTCTCTGCTGTAGGCCTGTTTTGTTTAGGGATTTTTTTTCCGTTTAAATTCATTTTTGCCTCGTGCCTGATGGCGGGGATCATTTCCACTACACACACACCTACAACACACACACACTCCACATGACGCTTTTCTCCCCAACAACAGTTTATTTGTCTATTCACTCCCATGTTTTTGTTGGTTATTTTAACCAAAGCATGTTTTCTAGAACGACATAATTGACGTAGCTCAGCAGGAAACTGAGCAGAGCATGCACACTCACACGCACGCACGCACGCACGCACACACAAAGCATACACATTCACGCACACACGCACAAAGCACGCACACACACACACACATATACACACACACACACACACACACACACACACTCACAAAACATACACATTCACGCATACATGCACAAAGTACGCACACACACACACACACACACACACACACACTCACTCACTCACTCACTCACTCACTCACTCACAAAGCATGCACATTCACGCATACACGCACAAAGCACACACACACACACACATAGACACCTGTACACACACATACTTACACACACACACACACACACACACACACAGTTAAATAGGTGCAGCCCACCCTACTACCGTTTGAAACTAGGAATGCAGTGTCTTTGCTCCTCTTTCACCAATCACGCAATCCTCAGACAACAGCCGTCTCGTTCGAACGGCACTTAGGACAAAACATCATCATTCTTTTCCCGCGGTTCATCAAGACAAATGTCCCAGCACGTTGTACTGAGTTTAAACTATGTTTAAACTGTATTAGCACAAAATATTACGACGCCTACTGAATATCTACTAACTCTCCTTTCCTTACTGAATTTGTGCGGAATATTTCATGTCTAACATTTCCTTGCATTCCTGCCAATTACTATGACATAAACAATAAGTTGTGATGTAGTCCCCCCCCCCCCCCCTCCCCCCCCTCCCCCCCCTCCCCCCCCTCCCCTCCCTCCCCGCTGTTGTATCAGCACAGCGTTGGGTGGACTGGCTCCCCAACACTCTGTCACAGCCCAAGTTGGGGACCGTGGTGGTGTGTGTGTGTGTGTGTGGGGGGGGGGGGGGGTGCTGCTTCATTAGGCCTGCTAGCTATGGATGGTGCTGGGTGAACACAGCCTCTCCTAGCATCATTGTGTCACTCACTGGAATGACCCCGACCCCCAGGCTCTCTCCATCACTCGGGAGGTGGGGGCTCGTATGCCCGGCAGTCGGGATGGGGAGAGTGGCTAGTTATGCGCATGCATAAGTATCCGTTCGTTTTTTTTAATGGCACGGAAGCAAGGCATGCATACACACGCACGCGCGCACGTATGTGTGCGCACACACACACACACACACAACACAACACACAACACACACACATTGCAGCATGATAGTGAGTATCGACATGGACTAAATAGATTTCTGTGTGGGTGGGTGTGTGTGTCTACATTAACATATAAATACATTTACATCCAAATCAATACATATACACTCTTTAATGGTTTAGGTTGTGCATCATGTAGGCCTTCAAATGGAAATACGGCAGGCACACGCACACGCAAACATGCGCTATACGTTGCATGTGTGTTTTTCAGGCCGTATGCTTTAAATAACCTTCCAATCCGGATGGCTTATTCCCCTTCCTGTAATACACATCGTCTTCCCGCTCCCTAGCTCCATCCCTATCTCGCTCTCTCCCTCGTTTTCTCTCGCTCCCTTCCCCTGTTGCCCGGCCTCTATACCCCTGTGAAACCCTCCGGGAGACCCTGTGGTGGGATCTGGGTCTAATTAAGGCGACCTGCATGCACCCGTGTGGTCGAATCCCTCTCCTGAGAGACACGGAGCGAAGCGTTAGCTACCGACGCTAACACCTTGTCTCCGGTGTCCCTGTGTGTGTGTGTGTGTGTGTGTGTGTGTGTGTGTGTGTGTGTGTGTGTGTGTGTGTGTGTGTGTGTGTGTGTGTGTGTGTGTGTGTGTGTGTGTGTGTGTGTGTGTGTGTGTGTGTGTGTGTGTGTGTGTGTGTGTGCGTGTGTGTGCGTGCGTGCGTGCGTGCGTGCAGGGGATGGTGGTGGGACGATTGGGGAGGTGTCAAATGTGTGAGATTTTGCAGTCCCCTCTGTTTTTACCGCTCTTGTCTGATCTCGGTTTTTCCTTGTTCCCACTTTCCACTCTCTGTCTCTGTCTCTGGTCACTCTCTCTCTATCTTTCTATACCTCTCTCTCTCTCTCTCTCTCTGTCTCTCTGTCTCTTTCTATACCTCTCTCTCTCTCTCTGTCTCTCTCTATCTTTCTATACCTCTCTCTCTCTCTCTCTCTGTCTCTCTGTCTCTTTCTATACCTCTCTCTCTCGCTCTCGCTCTCTCGCTCTGTGTCTGGTCACTCTCTCTATCGTTCTATACCTCTCTCTCTCTCTCTCTGTCTCTGTCTCTCTGTCTCTTTCTATACCTCTCTCTCTCTCTCTCTCTCTCTCGCTCTCTCTCGCTCTCTCTGTGTCTGGTCACTCTCTCTATCGTTCTATACCTCTCTCTCTCTCTCTCTGTCTCTCTCTCTCTCTCTCTGTCTCTTTCTATACCTCTCTCTCTCTCTCTCTCTCTTTCTCTCTCTCTCTGTCTCTGTCTCTGTCTCTGGTCTATCTCTCTATCTTTCTATACCTCTCTCTCTCTCGCTCTCTCTCGCTCTCTCTCTCTGTGTGTCTGGTCACTCTCTATCATTCTATACCTTGCTCTCTCTCTCTCTCTCTCTCTCTCTCTCTCTCTCTCCATTGGAGCCCGGGGGAGTCCCGTCTCAGGTGTTTAATTAATTTCCGTTTGTGGCGGGAATCAAACCTGCCGACTGGCTCTCGTCTCGCCGTGTCCTTGACTCTGGCCAGCTTTCTAACAGAGCATGCGGCGGTCGGGGAAATCAGCTCTCTGTCTCCCCCCCCCCCCCCCCCCCCCCCCCCCAATCATTTCCCTTCCCAGAGAGGGCTAAAGGGATTTAGCAGCGATATATGTGTTACAGAGATGGGGATAAAAAACATTCTCCAATGAATGTTTAAAGGAAGGGGGAGGGTCGGGGAGTGAGGAGAGAGAGGTGAACGAACAATTGTAAAATAAGTCAGAGAAGAAAAGAGGGGGGGGGGGGGGCGTGAGTGGAGGAGAATGACCAACAGCGTGATAGCGGGGGAGGGGGGGAGGGATGGAGGGAGGGGAGGGGGGTAAACTGACCATTCCTCCTGGTATCATCACTTTCAGAGGATTCTCCTTTTATCGCCATCGCCTTTAAACATGTTGTTAACTTCTTATCGTTTTCTGGGGAAATTATCCTGGGGAGAGCGCATTGTGAGGGAGAGATTGAAGGAAGGAGGATTGGTACAGTTAGAAGAAGGACAGGTGCATTGGGTCTGGGAAGGGAATATTGATGTTTTCAAACGCTGAGTTGATTCACAGTGGCACTTTTATGACTTGTGTCTATTTAACCTCTACTTAATTCAGATGCTCTGCTTTGCACTCGCCTAGATAACCTTTGAAGGGTGTCCATGCGTGAAACACAGGAAAAACAAAATGCTATCTTTACATAGCTATATTCATATAAATGTCAATGTCAATGGACATTTCAATCTAAATGTAATTATAACAATTAAGCCTATACAAACCTACCTCTCGCCCGCAGAGAGAGAGAGAGAGAGAGAGAGAGAGAGCGAGAGAGAGAGAGAGCGAGAGAGAGAGAGAGAGAGAGAGTGTGAGAGAGTGTATCGTCTTCTCTGTAGCGGTTGTAAACCTGATTCAGCTGAGAACACAAAAAGGAGAGGAAGAATGCATCAGAAGATGGAGAGAGAGAGAGAGCCAGAGCTGGAGGAGGAATGGCGAGAGAAGTGAAGAAGAAGAGAGATAAATTAAATGGGCGGACCAAGGTCTCGGGGGGGGGGGGACTGCACACGCCACTGCACACGCCACCAAAAGAGAGAGACGATGAGAAAATGAACTTTGTGTGTGTGTGTGTGTGTGTGTGTGTGCTTTCCAACGTCTGTGTAACTCTTCAACATTTTGGACTTTGGATTTCTCTTGTTTTTCTGCTGTAAGAAGACACTAAACAACCACTATAGCAACACATTGAGACAGGTAGACATATAGTTTAACAACACTTCACCGACTGCTGTACAAGGACAGGAGTCAAGCAGCGAATGACTTGAACACATGCGAGAGACATACTGCAGACTAAAAAAAGAACTTAAAAGACTTTAAAAAAAAAAACATTTACTGTCAACGCCCACAATGCATCAGCATTATGTTGCTGTGAGGGCATGACACAGGAATATCTTGAGTTGAAGTCCTTCCTGGCTATCCATGCAGACTAAGTACAGAAATGGTTGGTGTGTGGGTGGGCTAACGACCCTTCAATTCAGTTTGGAAACGAGCAGAGCACAGCACAGGTGTGTTGCATCAGCACTTTGGAAGCAGGTGAGCAAGTAATCATATCAACCACTCAGAGGTTATGCCTGCAGTGGCATGGCGTTGGGGTTGACTGTCCTTTAAAGTTGACACGTGATTGGCCGTGGGTTTCTAATCATAAGAGTTGAACCGTCTCATCTCTTACTCTGGGTGCTACTGTTTTAGACCGGATGTGTTACAGTAAAGACAAAAGAATGTCATGTTAAAGGTGCAGTGTGTGGTATTTAGTGGCATCTAGTCCTGAGACTGCAGATTGCAACCAATTGATTACCCCCCCCCCCACCCCCCCCCCCCCCAGTCGGTACGACTTCCAAGATGATGTCATCGTCTACGACAGCATCAAGTAGCCAAATGTCAAGTGATGAGATTCCTTGATAGATTTATGAATTGTATTTAGTTGTTTAGAAAACAATAGGTCATGGCTAACAAGTAAGATTGCAACTATGACATAAATTATCATGCAATTTTAATGCATCCTCTCTAGTGTCCATTCTGGGCTACTGTAGAAACATGGCGGTGCAACATGGCGGGCTCCGTGGAAGAGTACCGCTCTAAGTAAGTTCTTACCATTTGAATGAATCGATGACGATACTTCTCATATACATGTGCTTGCTCTGGCCCTACCTCCCATTTCCCATCATGCCTATCAGCAGGGTGTTCATCCTTAAGACAAAAGGTAAAAATGGTTTTACAGCTGCTGACAACAGCAGCTGTTCTTACTGCTGTGCTCTCGCTCTCTCTAGCACTCTCCATCACTTGCTCTCTATTCTTATTCTCACCAACATCCTTTGTATGTTTTTTTTTCCTGCATGTAAATATACTTCTAGGTCTCTCACTCATTCTCGCCCGCCTTTCTGTCTGCCTTTCTCCAACCCTTTCTACCCTTCTCTACCTCTTTATAACACCCCCCCCTTTTGGCTATTTCCATCTCCGTCAGTTTTTTAACAAGGTATTTCCTGTCTTGTCTCCCACAGCTGTTGAATGCCTAATTACCTTGCTTCACACACACACACACACACACACACACACACACACACACACACACACACACACACACACACACACACACACACACACACACACACACAGTGATTGCTGGGGCTAACTCTATTGTTTATGCAATCAGTCACAAACAAAGACTGCGTATCTGACACAGAACTGTGTTTACCGAGATGCAGCATTGATTTGTGTTTGTGTGTGTGTGTGCGTGCTTTGATAATATATTCACTTCACACTCAACTCATAAACAGCCGTACACAGCAGGACAGTTCGGAACAAGGGGCTTATGGGTAATTTACCTATTTATTTCCTTGTTCCTAGTATTTTACACAGCTTACTAACTATATAATCTTCCAAATGGGATGTGAACATTTTTGGTTTATAAATTGTTGTGTACAGTGTGTATAATGTATGCGTGTGTGGGGGGGTTGTTGAAATGTATATCTGTATGTGTGTGGCCATACAGAACTCCTTCTGTCTTTATGTCTATATTTACTACTTGTGATGCACTCATCTATCTATGTCTCAACAGATGATAAATTGAATGCTTTTATGGTATCCGATAACGTATTTCTATGACATTCAACCCAATATGGGCCTCATTAACACACATTTTGTGGAGAGCAGGGAAAACTGTGATAAAAAGACTAACAGAACATGACCGAATCATTGAGAGATCCCTTTCTCTTCCTGTATTCCCCCTTTCTCCCGCTCTTCCTTCCTCTCTCTCCCCCCTATCTCCCTCTTCCTCCCTCTCTCTTTCTCTCCCTGTCTTCCCCCTTTCTCCCGCTCTTCCTTCCTCTCTCTCTCTTCCCCCCTCTCCCTCTCTCTTTCTCTCTCTTCCTTCCTCTCTCTCTTCCTTCCTGTCTCTCTCTCTCTAACCCCCTATCCCCCTCTTCCTCCCTCTCTCTTTCTCTCCCTGTCTTCCCCCTTTCTCCCGCTCTTCCTTCCTCTCTCTTCCCCCTATCCCCCTCTTCCTCCCTCTCTCTTTCTCTCCCTGTCTTCCCCCTTTCTCCCGCCCTTCCTTCCTCTCTCTCTTCCCCCTATCCCCGTCTTTCCCCCCTCTCCCTCTCTCTTCTCTCTCTTCCTTCCTCTCTCTTCCTTCCTGTCTCTCTCTCTCTAACCCCCCTATCCCCCTCTTCCTCCCTCTCTCTTTCTCTCCCTGTCTTCCCCCTTTCTCTCTCTTTCTTCCTCTCTCTCTTCCTTCCTGTCTCTCTCTCTCTAACCCCCTATCCCCCTCTTCCTCCCTCTCTTCTTATTGTGCTCATTCTCTGCTCGTCTCTGTGATTAACAGTCCTGACGATGTGTGCCAGGATCCCCATTAGCTTGGACACACATGTCGTCCTCTGCCCTCTTTTCCATTAAACACACACACACACACACACACACATGCACACACGCACGCGTGCGCACACACATGCACGCACACGCCGCACGCACGCACGCACGCACGCACGCACACACACACACACAGAAACACGCACACACACACATAAATATTGACTAACGCACGGATGCACACATCAGGACGCACACACATATAGACAATAAATAGACAAAAACATGCACCATGCACATACTTACACACGCACACACTCATAGACACACACACACTCATAGACACACACACACACACACACACACACGGATGCCCGCAGGCACCCGAAAACACACATGCATGTACATAAGTACCTTAAAATGCATACATCCTGAACAAGGACACAAGGAACATATGCACAGACATGCACACCTGGTCTTACAGTCACCTCCATCAAGAACACACACAGACACCAGGGAGGGGCTTATGCTCCTGAGACTAATTATCAGTCAGGTGTGTCGTTTGATATTTATTTGGGCCAGTAAGGCGCTAACAAGCACTGTTCTCGCTCTCCGCTCTCCCTCTCGCTCTCGCTCTCCCTCTCCCTCTCCCTCTTTCTCTGACTTGGACCGTAGTCTAGGCAGAGAACACACACACACTCACCAGAGAAAGCAAATGTGAGAGAGAGCTGAGACTGACTCGCTGTAGCCATTCTTGTTCCAGTTTGTCAAATGTTATTATGGGATACTGGTGACAGGAGCTGAAGAAGCAGTCTGGTGCTGGAACTCCTGGCGTCCTGAGTCCTGTTTTATATGTGAAACACACGCCTCACACTGCTGACAAGGCAGCAGCCACGGCTTCACTACTCCTCCTTCACTTACCTCTTCTTACTCCTCCTGCAGCCTTCCTTCATCCTCCCTTCCTTGTGTACTCGTTCCTTCTTTCTCCCTTCCTTATGTCCTCGTTCCTTCATCCTCCCTTCCTTATGTACTTGTTCCTTCTTTCTCCCTTCCTTATGTCCTCGTTCCTTCATCCTCCCTTCTTTAGGTCCTCCTTCCTTCATCCTCCCTTCCTTATGTACTCGTTCCTTCTTTCTCTCTTCCTTATGTCCTCGTTCCTTCATCCTCCCTTCTTTATGTCCTCGTTCCTTCATCCTCCCTTCCTTATGTCCTCGTTCCTTCTTTCTCCCTTCCTTATGTCCTCCTTCCTTCCTTCTCCCTTCCTTATGTCCCCGTTCCCTCTTTCTCCCTTCCTTATGTCCTTGTTCCTTCATCCTCCCTTCCGTGTGTCCTCGTTCCTTCATCCTCCCTTTGTTATGTCCTCCTTCCTTCTTTCTCCCTTCCTTATGTCCTCCTTCCTTCCTTCTCCCTTCCTTATATCCTCCTTCCTTCATTCTCCCTTCTTTAAGTTCTATTTCGCATTTGTTTGGGCTGCGTCTATCAAAGTATTGTGTATGTGTTGGGGGTGACTGTGTGTGTGTGTGTGTGTGTGTTTTGGGGGTGAGGGTGTGTGTGTGCGTGTGCAGTTGGGTGTGTGTGTGTGTGTGTATTCAGAAGACTGTACCATTGTGAGAGGGATAATGTTTTGTTTGTTAGTGACTACAGAGACAGCACATCTGTCAATTGTGTTTGAATGGATCATGTTGAGCGTCTTCATGCTGTGTTTCACATGGCTTCAAGCTATCTGTGTCTTTCTATTTATGTGTACGGGTGACGACATTTGTGCTTATCTGGGACAACAATAATCAACAATTTAAGTGATGGCGCTTTATTTTCATCCATGCTTTTCTTTAGAGTAAATATAAGGGTATTGTGTGTGTGTGTGTGTGTGTGTCTGGGTGGGTGGGTGGTTCTAGGGAGCTAACCAAATGTGAGTCCTAAAGATGGGGTCACTTCAAATACCAAACAGATGTGTAAGGCGCACATGCATACATGATGGGCGTGTACAGTTTATGAGTAGCTTACATGTCGCCTACCATGAACTACCATCAGTGTGTGTCTGTGTACATCCCTGCATACACCATATAGACCATATGTACAAGTACACATCTATATGTTTGGCTTCAGCTCTCAACTTCTCCTACACGTTTCAACACTTTATTCAACCATTTCCACTTCCCGCGTCTATATTTACCTCTAGCTTGGAGATCATGTTTTGGTATCTACTCCTGGTTTCTTTGGGGTCAGGGAACGAGTAGATGTGAATGCAGGTTAAGGAGGGCTTTGGTGTGTTTGTATCCATTCACTTCCAAGGATATTCATCTCAATACGTTTTTACAACAAATTATTGATCAGTGTGTTGTCCCCTCGTCTTCCAATAGGATGTTATACACATACACATGTATGAAATTATTATTTCATACATAAAACTATTATTTTACAAATTATTTCTGCCATGCTGGTGATGTAAATGTTCTGATGCAGTCTGTGTCCTAATCACACTAGCACTGACCTGTTTAACTTTGTGTGTGTGCTGGTTACACACACACACACACACACACACACACACACACATAAACACACACACACACACACACACACACACACACTAATTGTGTCACTTAGAGTTGTCTCTAAGTGACAAGTACCCCCCCCCCCCCCGGTTAGCTGTTGCTTCGCTCTGATTTGTACATTAGCATGGGCGCTACATAGTGCTTAAGGACATCAACTAGCGCAACATGAATGAATGGCATGCTAAACAGTGGTAAGTGACTGGTAATGTATTTTGGCATTAGTGGTGATAAGGTGTGTGTGTGTGAGTGTGTGTGGCGGAAGTTATAATGACGGAGAGGGTAGATCAGCGAGACTGACAGAAGAAAGAAAGGAGGGAAAATTGTTTTCAGGACACAAGAGGGAGATGGCAATAGGGAGAGAGAGGAAAGACAAATTGAGACCTTAACAATCTGATGAGATACAACGAAGATACACAGAAAAACAACGCATAGTTGTTATTTTCTCCCAGAAGACAAACAAATGAAGCCGCCATTTTGAAATTAGACTTTATTGACGAAAACAAAACGAATGCAGCAGGGAGTCTGGAGGCTAACTAACAAAGGGACTGAAAAGATTCATAAAAGGCTTTCAATTAAAATACTACCGTGATCCAAATATCAAATGTGACTATCCAAAAAACTCTGGAGGGTCAAATACTGTGCACAATTTCTTTGTAAACAGCAATCGTCTCTAGCTCACTAGAACTAAAAGGACAATACCGGTCTGGATGATAAAACCAGCGTAATAGTCTCGCATAGCTTCACTAAAACATCCGTTCCCAATATAATTTCGCAACTTCACTTTGTTGTACCGAGTATTTAGCATCTGCCAGTCTGCCACGGATTTAAACAATGGCAAAACAGCAGCTTGGAGTTTGTGATGATACATTTTGCATAAGTACTTGTGTGATGATTCACTGTTATGTCGTCCACCAACTCTGTACCGACCGACGCACGTTGATTCCAAAAGACGAATGCGCTATATAAACATTGTTTACATTGGTGACAGGTGTGCACCCAGACCCCTATAGGCCTTTAAACACCATAAACCACCGAAGACCAGCACACATTTGTCTGCCCAAATTTGGGCTTCCTGATCCACCGAGCTCGCTTTCCATAGAGGCACCCAACTATTGCCTAAAACTGCACCTAAGTTACTTGGGATATTTAATCCAAAATCCAGCGTATCCAACGTCCAATATCCAGCTGATCTCATTAAGGGGCGCTGGTCCCATTGCTGTCCGTCGTCATTTTCCCATTTAAGTGAACGGCTTCCGGCTTATTGGAAGGCAGCGGTCTGCAAAGTAGTGACAGGGAATTACCGTCTCTGCCGGGCGGAGCCGTGACCTATTATGGTCTGTAGCAGAGCTAGCTTGCTAGCTTCCCGCTACGCTACGAGGACAACCGTTATAGCCGGCGGGGATGAGGACAGACATGGAAGAATGGTTTGGCGTATCACAGGCTTCAAGGAGGGATTCAAACTGTCCTGTTTGTGCCTTGGCTTGTTGTGCTTATGAGCAAACTAAGCCTCCCTGTTTTGCTATGATGAAGCGAAAGGTGCACGTTCCACTCTCTTGCTTGTGGCTAAGGATGGCATATACAAAATAAATGTTAGTCCTTTTTTATTTGGTGTGGCAACTTATAACCGTTATTCTTCATTCACTCTTCTCTATCTCTGTGTTTTTGTGTCTCTTTGTCCACACACACACACACACACACACACACACACACACACACACACACGCGCACACATGCACACACACACACACACACACACACACACACACACACACACACACACACACACACACACACACACACACATATAATTATGTATAATGTTGAATAATTGTTCTTCCATCTACATTTCCAACCTCCCATTTACTTTTCACCCCCTCCTCTCTCTCTCTCTCTCTCTCTCTCTCTCTCTCTCTCTCGACTTCTCCCTCTCTCTCTCTCTCTCTCTCGACTTCTCCCCCTCTCTCTCTCTTGACTTCTCTCTCTTCCTCCTGCTTTCATTTGTCATCACCAATAGTTTTCACTATTTGTTTCATTGATTTTCATTTGGCATCACCATAGTTCCACACTCACCACTTATGCTTCTAAAACTTTATTTTTTTTTTTTTTTTTTTTCTTTTTTCTTTGACTCCTGCAACACCTGTTTTTTTTTATTTTTATCTCATTTTTTTTTTTTTTTTCATTTGATTTTTTTTCACGCTTTCTACTCCACTGAAGCTTGTGTGTGTGTGTGTGTGTGTGTGTGTATGGATTGAACATTCAGGCCCCATTTGCGCTGTGTGTGTGTGTGTGTGTGGGTGTGTGGGGGGGGGGGGGGGGGGGGGGGGGGGGGGGGCTTTAATCCAGGGCCTACTTGGAAGGGGTAAAGAAGTGACCATCACGGAGTGTTCTGCTGGTGGAAGCAGCGCTCATTGCCTCCCTTGCTGGTTTGTTAGCGCTGCTGCGGTCAGAACATGAATACAGATGGTCTCGGGAGCTTTCAATTGAATACTATATGTTCATTTCTTTTCACGTTTGTCGGTGTCTGGGGCGGGGGGGGGGGGGGGGGGGGGGGGCACAACATACATAAAACCTGAGGGAAGAGTGGACATTCAAATGTCAATTCGATCTGTGTTGGCTGCACGTAAAATGTTATTATTCTCAACTCTGTCCGTGCGTATGTGTGTTTTTGAATGCATCTGTGCGTATGTGTGTATTTGTATGCATTATTGCATGTGTGTGTGTGTGTGTAAATTGTGAATGCAGTTACATATCCTGGTGTGTGTGAGAGTGCGTGCACGTGCCTGTGCGTGTTTGTGGGTGTGTGTGCAGGCGTGTGTGCGTGCAGGCGTACGTGTGTGTTTATTGAGTGTGAATGACATGGCAAATGAGAGGGAAAACACTTAATTTCTTGCTCGGTTTGTACTAAATCCTGAACACAAAGAACATTGAAAGTCAACCCGCTCCCATTTTTCTCCCCCTTTCTTCCTCTGTGTCTCTCTCCCTGCCTCCCTCTCTCCCCTTTAAAAGTGACCTGTCTGTCTGCCACTCTAATCCACATTAAGTGTTCTTGCCACTGATGTTAAGTCAAACACACACACACACACACAACCACACACACAACCACACACACACACACACACACAAACACACACCCAAGTGTCCTAACATTTTCCGGCCAATTGACTGCCATAACACTCCTAAAAGTGATTGTGTGTGTGTGTGTGTGTGTGTGTGTGTGAGGGAGATAAAAGAGAGAGAGGGAGAGAGAATGAGAGAGAAAAAGTGTCTGCCCTACAAGGGACAAACTACAATGCTGTCATTTGAAACCCATTAGCTTACGAAGACACACACGCACATGCGCACACACACACACACACACACACACACACACACACACACACACACACACACACACACACACACACACACACACACACACACACACACACACACACACACACACACACACACACACACACACACACACACGGTTGGCACATCCACTCAGGCCTCTGACCTTCTCTCTCTCTCTCTCTCTCTCTCTCTCTCTTCTCTCTCTCTCTCTCTCTCTCTCTCTCTCTCTCTCTCTCTCTCTCTCTCTCTCTCTCTCTCTCTCTCTCTCTCTCTCTCTCTCTCTCGACCTGTCTGTCATTCTGTTTATGCTGATGTCTGTTGCTCAGCTCTCTCCCTCCAAGGCTCTCTCTCTTTGACCTTAATATTTTGATTGACGGGGTCAGAGCTTTAGACAGGGGATTGAACTCACGGCTTCCCCCCGCTACACTGCGGCCAGACCATTTAACCATCTGACTGAGGGGGGGCCGGGGAGACGCGACCTGCTGTACACTGCTGCAGGGATTTCTCACAGGCCAAGAACGTGTACATGCAAACACACAAACACGTAACATGTACGAATTCAGAGAATGCCATTCTGTCAATGCTCTCAGTCTGTCTCCGTCTCACTGTCCAATCTTTTCGAAATCGCCGTCCCGCTGTCTTTCCTCATTTCCCTCCCTGTTTCTGTCTCTCTCCCTTTTGCTCTCTTTCTCTTCCTCTCTCCTCACCACTCTTTCCCCTCTCTTCTCCTCCTCCCTATTTTCTCTCATGCCTGTCCCCCTTTGAGCTGTCAGGCAGAAGCAGCGAGCCGCTCTGCCTTCTGGGAGTTGGTGTTTTTATGGTCCTGGGTGAAGGGTTGCTTTGCATGGTTGACAGGCTGGGCTTGATACCTGGCCTGATTCCGTCACTCTCCCCCCAGCTTGACTGCCCTTCCCAGGACAGCTCAGGCCCTGGCAAAGCATGCCAGTGCACCCTTGGTCTATTATTAGTGGCTATATGGATATATAAATATAAATAGAAATGTATGCAGGCCAAACTCTTGGAAACGTAAGGTCATTGGGTTTGTCTTCCATTGGTCAGTGAGTCAACAAGCATCTCTGGATTCTGTGTCTGGGTTCAGATGCTACAAACGGGTATTTTTAGGACCAGACCTGGATGCTGGGAGGAGGAAGTCACTAGGGAACCATTAGGAAAACTGCTCCTTTGCTGCTTTTGATATTTGCTTGCGGTAAACACATTGTGTGTGTGTGTGTGTGTGTGTATGTGTGTGTTTAAACACACTTTTTTTAGTAAGAACATTGGTGTTTTATCTTCAAAAGTGTGATTATGTAATGTCTTTCAAAATGATCTTTGGTAATTGTTTTTGTTTTTGTGTTAAATGATATCCCACTGGATTTGTACCTTTGAGTTGTTATCTTTATACATTTAAAAAAAAGGGGGATAGCTGTTTTAATGAAAAACTATTTCAAACCATTTATTCCCAATGTTGGATTCATTAAATTGATGAATTGTTGATTTGGTGAGGCTACGGCCTACGTGTTGCTGTGCTTGAGTCCTTGCAAGGCCTTTTGTCTTGAGCACAGGGACTCGCATGCTGCATATGCAAACCTTTTGAAGCATATTTAGGCCTTATTTTAGCCCTGTAAGCCTAGTTTAAGGGGCCACTAAGTGAGCTCTGTTTTCCCTAAGTGGCTTTTAATTTGATACTCTAGACTTTCCCCTCGGCTTTCCTCTGTTTCCCCACATTCCCCTAGTCTCGTTATCATATTCTAATAACGCTCTGTGTGTGTGTGTGTGTGTGTGTGTGGGGGGGGGGGGGGGGGGGGGGGGGGGGAGGCTAGTCTCTCACTACACCCTGTGTGTTCTCCTCACTTCTCCCCCCGCCCTCCATTATTGTATCCTCATTTCCATCCTCTTTTCCTCTCATTTCCTTTCCTCTCCCCTCTTCTCCTCTACTCTTTGTCTCTCCTTCTCCTCCCCTTCGCCTCATTTTCCTCTCCTCTCCTCTCGTCACTTTTCATTTAATTTCCTCTCTTTTTTTCTCTTCTCACCACGGTACACTTCACTCCTCTTCTCCTTTCTACGCCCCACGCTTTCCTCCTCTCCTCTTCCCTCCTCTCTGTCTCCTCTTACCTCCTCTCCTCTCCTCTTCCCTCCTATTCTCTCCTCTTTTATCCTCTCCTCTTCCCTCCTCTCTATCTCCTCTTCCCTCATCTACATCTCCTCTTCCCTCCTCTCCTCTTCCCTCCTCTTCTCTCCTCTTTTGTCCTCTCCTCTCCATCTCCTCTTCCCTCTTCTCCTCTTCCACCCTCTCCTCTTTTATCCTCTCCTCTTCCCTCCTCTCTACACTGCTCTGTTTTGCAGTCTATTTGTTGTGATAAATGACTTTTAGATGTGATTTCCCCAGGATCATATCTCTCCCAGGGCTGCAGACCATAATTAGACAGAAGATTAATAATTCATATTCTCTCTTTTTCTCCCTCATTTTCTCGTGTGTGTCTGTTTTGGTGATTTTTGCAACTCTGTCACTCTGTTTGTGTGTGTATGTGTGTGTGTGTGTGTGTGTGTGTTCGTGTGTGTGTGTGTGTGTGTGTGTGTGTGTGTATGTATGTACACATATCAGTGTATCAGAGGTGAGTGATGCGACGGGAACAAAACTTTTCCAAAACACTGAGGCCTCGGCGGGGCTGTCCTGGTAAATACAGTGCATAGATGATGAATAATTCACAGAACTGCAACACTAGAAGTAAATACTCCTTGGCTAGTGGCTGAGGTGCTATAACTGGAGAAATTAAGATAGTGAAGGAAAAAAGGCAGTGTTGGTTCTCGAACTGAAGTGTGTGTGTGTGTGTTTGCATCCGCACTTGCGTGTGCGTACGCAGTGATGAACCTTTAAAAAAAAGAATGGGTACACCTCTTTGTAGGTGTGTGCATGTCTGTGAGTGTGTGTGTATTTCTCCATCGAAAATACGCCTTCAAGACTTATTGGCCTTTTAAAACTCATTGGCCTTTACTTAAAAAGGAATTCTTCAAAATAAAAGAACACAAAACAACCAAACAGTTATTAATCACTTAGCAACCACCACTGTGTGACATTAAAAACAAATGTTCCTTTAATGCAAAGTGATTCATTAATCAGTGCACTCAATTATCCAGGGACATGGAAAATGTGTTTCCAATTTAATACTCATCATTGTTTACATCTGTCCCTTTCTGAAACGAATGTTTAAATCACACCCATTTCAGCTGCCAAAATTAAGCCCTACTCGCTTTAAGTATTGTAATGGTTTGCACGCTATCATTCTGTTGTCTACCTTTTATTTCTCTACAGACTCTTTATTGTTGGAAGAGCAATCTCACTTCACTCAAGGTTTCTCCTATATTACCTAGGGTTATTTAGTCTTTCATTTGTAGTCATAACTTGTGTGTGGGGGAAGGGTACAATTCTTCCAGTGTGGATAATACACTTAAGTCTTCCTTCCCGTGGTCCTGGACACAGGCAGATCTTCAAAAGAACATCTGTACAGAAGTAGAGTAAATCAAGTCCAAATGCCCCTTCTGCAGAGGTACTAGCACAATCACAGCACAGCTTGAAGGAGGTGTGCATGGTCTTACATGACCTTGTGACTGTGGGCTCTGCTATGGTTCAGTTGGAGAGGTGATCGCCCTTCCCCCCCCCCCCCCCCCCCCCCCCCCCCCCCCCCCCCCCCCCCCCACACACACACACACACACACACACACACACACACACACACACACACACACACACACACACACACACACACACACACAAGCCGTCATTTAAAAGATAGTCACTCTAAAACGTGTGTGTGGATGCGATGGAGAGCTCATATCTCAACCAGCTTGTCTTCGCTGCCTCAGATAAAAAGTGTGAAGGCGCTGAAACGTCGGGACAGGCAGAGAAAAGGGCAGATAAATGTGATAGGCAGCGCCCGCATTAAGTCAATATCTGATTACAGACCGAGAAAGAGGAGCGCGCAAGAGGTGTAGTTGTGTGTGTTTGTGAGCGTGCGTGTGTGTTGTTGCGCGCATGGGGGCTTTAGACAGGTTATCAGGTTAGGGTTGACAAAGACTCAGTGTACTGTTTTGGGTGCTGTCTGTCTGTCTGTGTGTGTGTGTGTGTGTGTGTGTGTGTGTGTGTGTGTGTGTGTGTCAGAGAATGTTGCAGGCTGCATTTCACAAAATTTCTCACTAAGGACTTAAAAATCTATATTTTGTGTGTTCAAGTGTGTGTGTTTACGTATCCAAGTGTGTGTGTGTGTGTCTGAGTGTAATAGGAGGTGTAGAAGCTAATAAGAGTACATCACATTAGAAACGGGGTCAGTTCAGCCAACCATCTGTCCTTTATTATTAATACTGCATTATTGAAGTATTAATTATAATGCAAGAGCATGTGAGCAAATGTGCACGAGTGTGTGTGGGTGTGCGTGTGTGCGTGCGTGCGTGTGTGTGTGCGCATGTGTGTGTTTGTGTTTGTGTGAGTCTATGTGTCTGTACGTGAGTATGTGTGCATGTGTGTGTGGATGTATGTATGTGTGTGCGGGTGTGTGTGTGCGTGTGTGTAGGCGTGCGTGTGTGTGTGTGCGTATGCTGGGGACATGGAGCAGTGTAATGAGATCTTCAGAGACATGTGGGAACATTGACAGAGAACTTGTTAACAGGGCTCATCACCATAATAATTCATACCTCCTCATTCACTGCAATTAGAGCAACCACAGCACCCCTAATGGCTTCTAATAGAAGGAGCCTTGTCTGGCCATTCAATCTATGCTCTCTCTCTCCCTGTGCATCTGTCTCTGTCTCTGTCTGTCTCTGTCTCTCTCTGTCTCTCTGTCTGTCTCTGTCTCTCTCTTTCGCTCTCTGTCTCTGTCTCCATCTCTCTCTTTCTCTCTCTGTCTCTGCCTCTCTCTCACACTCTGTCTCCGTCTCCGTCTCGCTCTCTCTCTCTCTCCGTCTCTGTCTCTGTCACTCTCGCTCCCTCTCTCCCTCTCTCTCCCCTGTTTGCTAGTATCTCTTAACTCTTTGTCAGTCCTTCTCTGATTGGTCTGTGTCCACCCATCTTTCACATGCACGTACACGCACAGACACATGTGCTCACACACACACACACATACACACACACACACATGCGTGCACATAAGCGCACACACCCACGTCACTTATTTAGATACTGCTTGTGTTCATGTGTTTGATTACCAATCAATTTCCAGCTTTTGTGTCAAACAAATTAATCAGCTTTTCCATCCTGCCTCCCCTCCCCCTCCCCCCCACCCTTCCCTCTCACCAGTTATTTGCAATGTAATTAGTGAGCGAGCGCATCAGCCTGATGAGATACAGAGAGAGCGAGAGGGAGAGATAAGAGAGCCAGATAGAGGGAGAGAAGGAGATTTCATGTAACCGGATGAGGTAGCTTATGGACGTCAATGAATTTGAGGCACTGCCTTAAACCTGACGCTGATAATGAGCACACGCATTTTCATCGTCGCGGTCATCAGTGTTGGGATGTGTGCAGGCGTTATTATTAACAACTAGAGCCGCCGATGGGGCCCCATTGTGTGAGACGCTCTCGGCAACTTCAGCGCCAGCGGCATCTGCATCAGGCGCTTATTGTTGTTTTAAGTGGCGTGGATACTCATTTGAATGGAAATGTCCGGTTTGTACTGAGAGGAGGATTACGACGAGGCCGTATCTTGTCATGTTATGTCATGTCATGTTATGTTATAGTCATCCTACGTTGTATTGGCTAAGGTTCCGCCTCTCTACACTCCAGTTTAGCCGGTGCTTCTCAACGGTTCTCCAAAGGTGTCGCAGAAAACAAGTTACACAGTAAAGAGTGTTAGGTTAGTTGCATAGGAAATGTAACGATATTTAAATCAAAATAGAACAATCACTCCCTCTCTCCCTCTCTCATAATCCTCTAGACTACACAACATCAGAACTCAGTTGAACCAGTTGCCTGAAACTAGAAATGAAAGAAAAGTACATTTCAGACTTTGTGGTTTAAAAGTAGTGTTGTAAGTGATGTAATTATGCAAATGCTTTGTCACACACACACACACACACACACACACACACACACACACACACACACACACACACACACACACACACACACAATCACACACACACACACACACACACACACACACACACACACACATGCTTAAAAGCATTTGGATGTTTCAGATGTGTGTAGTCAGCAGGGGTTCACACTTTTTCTTTGGATTGTGTGTTTCTGCCTTTGTTTTTGCATTCAGTGATCTCATGCATATGTGACTGCTTGCACATGTATCTCCACCAGCTGCAAATGAGAGAGCGAGCGAGAGAGAGAGAGAGAGAGAGAGAGAGAGAGAGAGAGAGAGAGAGAGAGAGAGAGAGAGAGAGAGAGAGAGAGAGAGAGAGAGAGAGAGAGAGAGAGAGAGAGAGAGAGAGAGAGAGAGAGAGAGAGAGAGAGAGAGAGAGAGAGAGAGAGAGAGAGAGAGAGAGAGAGAGAGAGAGGGGAACCGAGTTGAGATACGCAGACAATCAGAGAAGGTGAAAGAAGATCAAATCAATAGAAAATAATAAACCATAACAATGCTTCAAAATAAACACAGAAGATATACAGAATGATACACAAATAGGGATAAGAGAGAGTGTAGTCTTGGCAGTATACCGTAATCAAACAGCTCACAATTGCAAAAATAAGCCCCCCCCCACACACACCCCCACACACACACACACACACACACACACACACACACACACAGCAAGTTATTTTGCTCGGCTTACTTACAGCCGTTCTTTCCTGCGAAAAAAGACGCGTCGCAGTGCTAACCAGCAGACTGTTCGTGTGACACGTCATGAATCCCCGGCACCCCGGACAGCGCCGCGCGGCTAACCACCTCCACCGCCGCGCCGTCAGCCCCGTCGAGCGCCGTCCGTGGCGCTGGAAAGGCACTTTGTGGGGGGGGGGGGGGGGGGGGGGGAAGTACACTTACTCAGGGGTGTGCTTCGCAAGGATCTGGGTGGGCAACGGATGTACGCAGGGGATCCCGTTATAAAAAGCGTAGCGCAGCCACCGGGCGGGCGTTGCTTAATGGTATGGCTATGGTATGGGCATGCGCTTGTGATGCTAATTCCGTTGTCTCGGTGACACAATGCTCACTGGGGCCCGTTATTGTCTCCTTCCGTTGGGGAGGATTGGCGTTAAATCCAGCACTCAGAAACACACTATATATTGAGGAAGAACATGCGTGCGTACGTGTGTGTGTGTGTGTGTGTGTGTGTGTGTGTGTGTGTGTGTGTGTGTGTGTGTGTGTGTGTGTGTGTGTGTGTGTGTGTGTGTGTGTGTGTGTGTGTGTGTGTGTGTGTGTGTGTGTGTGTGTTTATGTGGTTTGTAACCCCTCATTTTGATTTGCCGTGCTGTGTGTTGAATGAATGCATTTGCTTATTCAATAGTGTCTTCACATAAACATGGACGGGCTGACTAAGCGTGCAGCCCTGACCATATTTTTCTCATCATGCTGTCAAAGCGTCATTGGTGTGTGAAGGAGCGGTGAGAGAGAGACATAGAGAGAGGTAGACTGAAGGTGTCCCTCTAACTGTTCTTGGATATTGATCCGTCCACGTTGGATCCTGCTAATACTCACCTTCAGTGTGTGTGTGTGTGTGTGTGTGTGTGTGTGTGTGTGTGCGTGTCACTTGTTTTGCCGACTCATGCCTTTGGGGTCCTCTCTGTCCTTTCCCGTGACAACAAACTGTAATCTTGATAGCTTTGACGTGCGCACGCACACATGCGCACACAAAAACACATACGCACACACACACACACACACACACACACACACACACACACACACACACACACACACACACACACACACACACACACTTTTTTGAATGGTAATTCCAATCCATTTATGCATACACTTTTATATTGGAATATATCTTGTTTTACATGGAATGCATATGAATGTGTGTAGTGCCTCCAGCTGATTGTAAACTAAAGTCTCCATGTCTAGACTCTAGAATTTAGCTTGGCATCACCCACTTGGCGTTGATGTATTTTGGAAACAAGACTTGACTGCAAAACTCAAAGTTCCGCAGTAAAGTTGACCGTTGGGTGGTAAACGTGGCTCTATCATGACTATACCATCCACACTGGACATATTGAGAGTATGCGATGATTGTACACCATAGATGTCATCAAATGTAGTTAAATAATAATACGATTCCTAAAAAAAAAGAAATAAATGTAGCCTCTACTCCATACTACAAGGAGTGGCCTGTGGTTAGCTTTCTTCCACCACACTGCAATGCCCTTATAAATAAAACCTCTCTTGCTCTCTTTTGCTCTCGCTCTTTCTCTCTTTCTCATTCTCTGTCCCTCCCTTTGTATCTCTCTCTCTTTCTCTCTCTCTATCTCTCTCCTCTCTCTCTTTTTGGTTACACTCAGAACTGACAGTTTGTCAGCTAAGGCCAAAATCAGGTTAAGCGCTGTGGTTTGTGTGTGTGTGTGTGTGTGTGTGTTTGTGTTATTGAGGTTTGTGAGATTTTTCCTTGTGTTGAAATCCTCAAGAAGTATTAGGTTTATGTATGTATGCACGCACACACATACACACTCAAGAAACCATTTCCATATACAAGAGTTTAAGAATTATCTTAAGATAAACGGACTGCATCTGCTAATCTGGTACAGTGCATGTCATCTGTGTATGTCTGACGCACATACAATATACTGTCACACTCACTCCCTCACTCACTCATTCACTCACTGTCTGACTGATATATATTTAGGCAGTATTTAGGCTGCATTCCATATGCATGACCTTCCTCTTTAGGGAGCTTTTGCATATTTATGAAAGGATCACATGACATGAGACAACCTATAGATAGCGTTGTTCGCTATAACGCTTCGATATCGATGCCATTTATTGTCATAGCAGTGGCAATCAAGTTGAAGCTAACACTGCTCTGCTTTGACTTACTTTAATTAAAGAACTGGTAAGCGAATTGACATTAAATATACGTACGTGTATGTGCATACTAGGCAAAGTATTCATCAAAATGAGATAAAATCTGAGTGCTAGTGTGGCATTACAACAATAAGCTGAGAGACTGGCAGCCTTTTGAGATCTCTTTCACCAACCAAGAAACCATCCAATGTCAAATGTCAAATCATGGAACCTAGGATCACAGATTGATATTGCTTATAATCCTGTCTGTGAAGCAATAGCAAATGAGACACATCCAGGACATAGACAGGAAGACTTGTATTTGGACGGACCGATCGCTGGACAGACAAACAAGCAGACAAACAGACGGACAGAAACACTGACTGAAGTCTCTGGTTCGAGTGCTGGATGACTCAGGCTATTCATTGCCAGTAGAGCGGGGAAGTGTGGGGCTAATGTCCATCGCACCGAAGCAGTTGGTAAAATGATGAGGATGACGATGAGGATGATGTTAATGACAGGATGACTTGTCTGCTTGTGCTAAGTGAACTGCAGAAAATGCTATTTCCTGGCGCTGAAATCATGAATTACAAAGAAGAAGAAGTGTGTGTGTGTGTGTGTGTGTGTGTGTCTCTCTCTCTCTCGGCAAATAAGAAAGTGAAATCGCATCATCCAAAAATAATGAGATGTTTAAAATGTAATGAAATGAAGGAGTTCTTCCACATTACGCATCTCTAAAAGCGTGTGTGTGTGTTTTTTTCTTACAGCATAAGTGCATGTGTGCATGCAAAAAGCAGTTGCTAAATATCAGCCAGTGTTTTTGCAATATCTGCAAGTGTTTATCTGTGTGCATCTGTGCATAACACTCCGTTCTGTGTGTGTGTGTGTGTGTGTGTGTGTGTGTGTGGGTGTGGGTGTGCGTGTGTGTGTGTTCGTTCCGCAAAAAAAATATTAGTGGCAAAAAGGAAACAAATTATTCCAGGCCTGGGTCTCTACAGCAGTGTACCGAGTCAATTCAACTTTATTTATATAGCCTATTATCACATTTGCAGTCTCATGGGGCTTTAAATGGACCACATTTAACGAGAGTCGCAAAAACAACCCAGACTCTTAAATCCTTAGCTAGAGAGAGAGAGAGAGAGAGAGAGAGAGAGAGAGAGAGAGAGAGAGAGAGAGAGAGAGAGAGAGAGAGAGAGAGAGAGAGAGAGAGAGAGAGAGAGAGAGAGAGAGAGAGAGAAACTGCATTTGAGCCTCGCCTGCATAAGATCCCAGAGGTTCTTGTTTGTGTCTGCGTTCCGTTCGCCGTGCAGTCCAAGTTGGCAGCAAACACAGCACTAACCAACGCTGTCAGGGTTCGGGTTTCTGTGGCTAGAGCTCAGCTCGGCTATAAGTGTGCCTTTGGGTTCGGGTTTAAATTCCATGTCCTCTTAAGTCCCAACGGACCTAGGCTATTCGCAGAGTCGTCATCGTAGGATGAACACGGGTGTCGTCATGGGTCTTCTACTTTTATGTAGCAGGCCGTAGGTAAGGACTCAGACCTCGTCCGCACACGTGCACGAAAAATGTTTCATCTTTCTCTGTTGTCCAACAAAAATTCCCCCACACACCAGCGGTGTTGTAGAAAATGTCTCCGTCCGCAAGGGAACGCAAAGAACATTTAAAACGCTCAACGTAAACGTTTCCAGCCAGTAGGTGGCCATACAACGTTACGTCAAACACCACAGAAGATCATTAGGAGCATGCACATGAATGGGCCTCGTGAGCGCCCACTAACAATAACACAACACGGCTGTGTACTGAGGAAGTAACGCTAGGTTGACTTGTAAATGTATTTCAACCAAACCGTACTTGCTCAAAATGTGTGCAACGGCAATTGGCATGTGTAAATCGAGGTCGTGATTGTCATCGTTTTGAGAAACCTCCGTTTTGTTGGTCCATATGAATTCAAACGAAAAAAGTTGTGAAAGAATCTCCACCCTGGAAGAGTGTTTGAAGACAACGTTTTCGGTGACCTGAAACAAAAACTTTTTGGTGTGGCCGGTAGGCCAAACGCAGAGAAAATACTATGTTTTTATCAACTTTGTGAACAAGGCATAAAACTAGTGAATATAACACTCGTTTGCCTTACACCATGTGGCCTTTTACATAAAAGTAGCAGACCCATAATTAGAATAATAAGCTACACTTGTGTTTGTCCTACGATGATGCCGCTGTGAGAAATTGTCAAAAAAAACAACAATTTTCTGTGAGTAAACAATTACGTTCTGTTTGTTTTTGTCTTCTATTATACCAGTCATAAAGTGTTTATCTTTACGGCTTAATGAGGTTAGGACGCCGATGTTAAGGCTTGGCTTAACCTCACACCGCTACCCTCCTTTAAGAGCTCTGTTTACACGAATATGCTATTGAAGAAAGCGTCCGAAGTTTAGACACGTTCGAGACACAGTCAGACGCGCGTTTTATTTATTTACTATATTGTGTGTATTGTGACCCATCCTTACCTTACTACACCGTGTAAGAAACAGTTAAACTGGCAGTGAGATTGTACTATAACCCTGGTGGGGGTAGAGTGCCGTCTTAAGGAGAACCACCATGCTTTCAAGATCATACATCGCTGGAGTCTGATCACAAATGTAAAACGGTTTGATTATTTGAGACGTTGCTGTAGAACTACAGTAGTATGCAAAATACGGCCAGTTCTATAGAGCTATGGTTATTGTAAATAGAGCAAACGGCTATTTCTTAATGACGAACTGCATTTGCGTGACTGGATAAAGTAACCTACATCTCATATTGAGATGTGTTTGAAAAGTGTTTAAGTAGGAACTTAACTTTATATTTGTTATATACTATCTATGGGGTTTTCTGTGGTTGTACTATAGCTAATTCGCTAAGATTAACAAGATCAATCCCCTGTTCCTCATGGTTCACGGTTTCTTCCTGATTAATCTCTTTTTCGGTGGACATGACTAACCTTAGTCACATATCCAAACGTACCTCAGACAATTCTTTTTTACCAGCACTCAACGACACAGCAACACGAAACGGTTTGGGTAGATAGCGTAGCCTACCATTCGTATTTGCCTCCAGTTGTTGCTTTGTTTTGCCTCCAGCTAACGCTGCGATGTAGGCTGTCGACTGAAAAAGAGTCTATTGGGCAAGCAAGGCGCAAACTCGACCAGGGGTCAAAGGTTGCATTCCCTGTGTGTTTGTACGCGGGGTACAGCATGTCACTCAAGTGACTGTGATTCAGTAGTCAAGAGTTCAGTATCCACTCAGCACCAACCCCTACTGTTTCCTGAGCATCGGCATGGTGACCCAGAGGTTCGCATCACTCGGCTCCGTTTTGCATCCCACCGGATGCTTCCTAATGGCGCGCTGGTGGGGTTTGTTGGTTGGTGCGGAGGGGTGGGGGTCTCGGCGGGTCGTTGCCGCTGCCACTTATTTGGGATGTCATCATAACCGTCTGCATCTCTGGCTAATCGCTCCCAGCGCTCTCTTCCCTGTCTCATCCGCCCATTAGAGGAACCAAGACACGCATACTGCCCACTCAGCAGTGCTGTCAGCAAATCGACCTGTCCCAGCTTTCTGACCACGACCCCAGGAATGCCCAACTGGGTTTG
Source organism: Lota lota (assembly GCA_026745465.1). Classification (NCBI taxonomy): domain Eukaryota; kingdom Metazoa; phylum Chordata; class Actinopteri; order Gadiformes; family Lotidae; genus Lota; species Lota lota. The sequence goes on along the minus strand of JACYXH010000087.1, from coordinate 520,596 downwards.
TTAATGTATATTTATATTCTTATTTGTATATAATATATTTAATAAAAAAAAAAAAGTTTTCTGTTAATAATATATTCAACAAAAAAATTACATTTTTGTAATGTGTGTTGTTGTGCAGGGGTTGGGTGGGGGAAAAGGAAATAAAATATAAATTGAACCCCACATTTATATTCAAGTATGGACACAGGGTTTGTGAAAGCACAGAGCGCTTATTCAGGCATTAACAAAACCAGATACTGTATAAAAACTATAGTGAGTGAGAAATGTGTTTGGTAAGCCACAGTTTAAATACAAACTGTTGCAGTTTGAACTTTATCCATCTGTAGTCAGGAATCATGCTTCTCTGCTTAAGGCAGAATCACTTAATTACTTTTCACATTTGGGTTGGTTTGTATGGGTAATATAACCAATCCTCAAAACAAGATTCACAAATGTGTTTAATGATTTCCATTTAAACTCTTCTGTATCCTTCGATATTTTTTCAGACATACACAGATGTGAATTATTTTCCACTCATAAGTAATACAATTCCTGACATTCTAAATATTTGCAATTGAAACTGAATGAATTAATGTATGAAAACGAATGTGTGAATGTGAATATGAAAGTATTAACAGACCGCTTAAACAGCATGAAACAAGTGAACTGCAATGCAGTGAAAGAAACCCCAATTTTATTAATAACGATGATGAAATATAATAGTGTCAGAGGATCACATTTTCTGAATTGGTGAAAGCTAAATAAGATATACAAATTGTGAGGACATTTTGTTTTTCTCTGTCATCCCAGGAAACACTCTTCTGTTAAGGTGGGAATTAGTTCTAGCATCTAACTTATATATCGTTGTGTATATCTAATAGATAGTGATATGTATTTTATTTCTATGATAAATTCCGAGAGAGAGAGAGAGAGAGAGAGAGAGAGAGAGAGAGAGAGAGAGAGAGAGAGAGAGAGAGAGAGAGAGAGAGAGAGAGAGAGAGAGAGAGAGAGAGAGAGAGAGAGAGAGAGAGAGAGAGAGAGAACTCGTGCATCTGTCAGGACAGCCTTTAAAAGACAGACATTTTTGATGTTTTCCAGAAAAAAACAAGTACAGCATATTTCCCTTTTTACGCATTAAATCTCCTTCTCCACACACACATAGACACACACCCAGAGGCCGAACCATTTCTGCAGGCGGTGTGTAGAGTGTTGAGTGTGTTTGGGAGCAATGTAATCGCTGGAGCTGAAAAAGCAATGTGTCTGTAGTGACAGGTTCATTCAGGTGTTAGCTCTGACCCAAACACAGGCTTGGAAACACTAGAACAGCACCGACCTGCACGACACACACACACACACACCAATCATACACACATACACACACACACACACACACACACATACACACATACATACACACACACACATACACACATACACACACACACACACACACTCAAGCACACACTTGCTAATACACACACAAACACACACACACAGAAACATGCTCACACATGCACACACACACACACACACACACACACACACACACACACGCATGCAAACACACACACGTGCACACACACTTACCGCTGTTACCACTGTGAGAGCAACCATTGTGTTTGGGTGTGTCAGTTGTTTAAGTTAGTCACAAAAGTTTTGAGAACTGCTGTACAGACATATACTGCATCAACAGTGGCACACACACACACACACACACACACACACACACACACACACACACACACATTTAGGTGTGTATCATGCAAGTTAAATACTCATTTACAGGTTTAGGTGGTGGACAGGAGTCAACGCAAACAGATTTGAGTTATTTGATGGTCTGTTGAAGGGGGCACAACATGTTCTCTCAGTCTCTCGTCCCTTTAAAGCAGACGATAATTGTACAAGTACAATTTGTGATGTCATACATTGATTGTACTTTAGTAGATTATGCTTCTGTGGGTTAATGTTATTGAGCCGAAATTGAAGTGTTCTCAGTCACTGGACCTCCTTCTGACGAGGGCCATTTGAACTAAATGCCCTGGGAGTTTGGCACAGTCCGGCCCGATCTGCCCCAGTTTGGACCAGGCTGGTCTCTAAGCGCTGATGAAAAGGCCTGGGTAGGCAGCGACCAGCGTGGAGCTGGACATGTTCACTGTCTGTCTGTGGGGCAGTCTGCCTTCCTGTGGGTGGAGAGCAACACTGAATTCAACATTCATAGGTGTATTTATTATTTACTCAGTATTGCTTTAGCACTACTGTGTATTGTGTGGTGTTATATCTTGTATCTAACTGCTGCTGTGCTGTAACACAAGAATTTCCCCTCCGGGGTATTATTAAGTGTAATCGAATCGAATCGAATTCTCTCTCCCTCTCTCTCCCTCCCTCCAGGGTGGATGGCTCGTGGTACGAGGTCATGCAGCTGGACTTTGAGGTGGACAACGTCATCAACCTGGTGCCCACCCAGACGCTCCACTGGCAGGTGGAGTACCGCCCGCCGCCAGCGGGGGGCCAGAGCCATCCGACCATGGAGAGGGCGTCCCACCTCTACATCGGCAACGCAGACATACAGGGCATCGTACCGCTGGCCGAGGTAAGGGGGAGGATGGGGTGTTAGGGTTTTACACTGCATAGGGGAGCATATACTTTCCCACACAAGCACTCACGCACAGACACACACACACACACACACACACATGATTCACATCCACACACATGATGCACATGCACGCACACACACACACACACACACGATGCACACACTCAAACGCATGCACACACACGATGCGCGCACACACACACAAACACATGATGCACATGCACACACATGAAGGCATGTATCAGTCCTTCCATGATTTAGGATTGCATCCATAAATGCATGATTTTGAGGCAGTTTTTCTCAGAAATGGAGGTGCAAATTGCGATGTTTTTTTGTGCTCTTTGTGGGAAGTTAGTGAAATGACTAGGATTTAATAATAACCATTTTCTCCAACACTCTCGGGGCGTGCTTCCCGTTTGCAAAGTTATTTTCTATGCTGGGATTGCGCTGGTGTTCCAGCACAAAACAACTGTCCTTTGCTGTCATGTAAAACATTCTGTAAGTATTTTGCAGATAAAGTTACTGGTAAATGAAGCACGTTCGACATGGGTGCATCGGCATATTCCTTACAATCATAAACAAGAAAGTTCATTTGTAATTAGACAAGACGTCTGTGTGGGGAAGTGCGATTATTGGCCAACTAGCGGGAAAGTGGGACGATTGCTCAGCTTTGCGGCAATGTTGTGGTAAATGGAAATATCACGTTTGCTGTGATTACACTGGGATCGGTCAAAGTTTAGTGAATTGTTGAAATAATAATTCCCTTTGATACAATATTTCCTGATACACATGCCTGCATATACACACACAAACACACACACACACACATACACAAACACACACACACACACATACACACAAGGTCCCCCCTAAAAGGTAATCAGATGTTTTAAAGGTCAGTATGGTTACCCCCTCCTGATGCACCTCCTGGTATTTTAAACACAATGACACACACACACACACACACACACACACACACACACACACATGCGCACACACCTACATACACAGTGAAACACATCACTCTCATTTTGTGGCTGACAGGGGCAAATAACAAACACACACACACACACACACACACACACACACAAACACAAACACAAACAGAATGATGGGTAGTGGCCCTATGAGTCCCGCTGGGGTTGTCATGGCGACAGTCGTCCTGTTGGGGAACAGCTGGGCTCCAAACTGCCACGAGCTGTAGATGATGGTTTCGTCTTTTAACGGAGACCTTAAGATGCTGGAAGTGTTGAATACATACAAATAATAATAATGACCAAAAATGTATTGCAGTGCAAAACATCGTCATGGAAACGGAGAAAAATAAACACTTTCTACACAACTCTCTAACTTTGATGTGAGTCATTTCGGGAAGAATTTGTCGAAATAAAGAGACAATTTTCCCGTTGAGACTGTGTGTGTGACTATTTAGCTGTCAGTCAATACGAGAAACACGACTCAATCTCTTAAATCCCTGTATTGGTTGGATTTGAATCACGTATTGACAGTTGACAGTGACATCCGAATGACAGTGAAAACAAAAAAGAACAACATGTTGTGCAAGATATTCCTTCCCATGTTGTACTTTTGTTTAGACTTGGTTTAGAAAGCCGCTGTGCAGAGAGCTGACTACTGTAGTCAGACACCAGGGTGGAGTCAGCCTCTTCAGAATATGTTCTGCGTTCCCTGCTTAAGCAGAACTCTTATAGAGCCATAGGACTTTGCTTCATGGATAACTTATCTGGGTTCTGTGTGTGGATGCCCCACGAAATCATTGTTAGTACAGCTGTATAACTAAGCTCACACACACACACACACACACACACACACGCACGCACACACACACACACACACACACACACACACACACACACACACACTCACACTCACACATAGACACACATACACACGCATTCAAGCACAAACATATCTCTTATATTCTTAATTGGGGAAAATTGCTGGTATGTGACATGAAAGTGAACACACACACGCACACACACACACACACACATTCTAGCCAATAACAGCACGCTGGTTGAACTGCAAGCTGAAGGATGTGCTGTCATGACTCTTTTCAGAACTCTCTGGGTTCCATTACTAGCATGTGCTGGCTAATCTGGACTCACAGCCCTTCTTCAAACACCAAAGCCTCGGCCAGGAAACCCAATTCTGTCCCAGAAAACCACTAAAACCCTCCTCTCTTTAGTTGTATGTCTCTCTATCCCAATTTCTTTCTATCCACATCTCTCTCTCTCTCCATCTCTGTGTCTCTCTGTCACCCTCTCTATCCCCATCTCTCCATCCACATCTCTCACACACTCTCTCTCTATCTCTCTCTCGCTCTCTCTCTCTCTCTGTCTCTCTCTCTCCAGACAAACTAGTAAACCAGCCATCATCTCTGCTGCTTACAGGCTGCAGAGCTGCAGGGATGCTGCAGTGTTTTTATTTTATTTCGGTCTTTAAGTGGTAAAGTGGACGGATCGGTGCCGCGTTCCACTTCTTGTTGCTTCGTTCCTTTTCTTTACTAATGGGCCTTTGAAAAGAAAGCTTCTGTGATCCCAATAAATGCCCACTAAGATTAGCTTTCAAGGTAGGCTCACACTCCTTTGCTGTGAGGTCAAGACAGTAAACAGCTGCTTAGGGGGCAGTTAGTGTCTGAGCAGGACCCCTTAGTATATTTAATATGCCTTTTAAATATGATCCATGCAGAACAAGCCTCCGCAGTTGTTTTTCATATGGGGTGTTTGTAAGAAAAGATTATCCTTATTGTTTTAGTGATAGTCGTAGTACTAGTTGTACAATCGGGCTGGTCTTTTATTTCCTGCACACTTTGAATTGTTTTAACTCTTAACACTATTCCAGTTGTTATTTGTTCGCCTGCAATCATTGCAGATTCTCAAATGGCACATCACTTGAGTGTGTTGTGTGTTGATTGTGTTTGATTATTGTGGATTCACAGTTAAATCTGACCTGAGATGTGCCTAGTGAGCACAACAGCACAGTACAAAAATGTGGTTTTCCATGTCGATTGGAAAAGCAAAAAGGCAGTTAATTATACACACGGATCAGATCCATTAAAACAAGTGGAGTTATGAAGTTGTGGAGAGATGAAAAAAATGAAGGACATGGAATTAAGTATAACTAAATAAAAGTCATTTGAATAGCATCCAACTTGCCAGATTAAAGAACACATGCAGGCAAATACCTAGGCACATATGCACACAACACACACAAGCAGGCACACACACACACACACATGCACCCATACACGCACACATACACAGTCATGCACACAGACACGCATACTATACCGGCAACATCTTTTACTTTTTTGCTGTGCATTTATTCCCTCTATTACGTTTTTCCTTTTCTTCCTTTTCTTCCTTTTTTCTTGTTTCTGTACTTGTAAACAGCAATGCCGTCGGTGGAATGTAATTGGTTACATTTCTCTGCTATCTGGCTGATGATTGGTCCTTTAATACTGTATGTGTCACTGAGAGGGGTCGCCCAGATAGGTCACGGTGATGAAAGCTCTGACCAATCAGCAGCCTTTTGGGGGGCAGCATCAGAAAAGCAAATTGCTAACCAATCAGAGGCTTCAAAGAGGGCTGGTAGTAAAAGCCTTGATCCATCACAAACTACATGTCCCTATAGTTACAGCCATACCTCACCACACTCTCTACTTTCATTTCTCACAATTGTTCACAGAACAATTTCTTTCAGTGGCTTTCTCCAAAGTGTTCTGCCGGATAATATAATAGCGTTTACTCATTTAATTAGATTTGTATTTTTAAAGTGAGTTATTTGAAATCCATTGCATGCTTGAAATGAAATCCTACCCGGCATACAGACATATCCATATCAAACAGTGCAGATGAAATGATTATCATATTCTAATACACTGCTAAGTCTGACGGTTGTGTTTCTGTGTGTTCTTCTGTTGACAATCATCCTTGTGAGGCCATACTGATACTCATGTTTGCGTTTCGCAATGAATACCAATCTTGCCTTGGCTCTGCAAGTGATTTTCAAATATGGCCGCGGCATTACGGGGTTTAAAAAACTCCAGCCAATCAGAGTTATGCTTTGCCCTCTTCGCGCTTCCCAAATCCGGTTGCAAGTAAAGCAAAAACATAGTCTTATCTGAGAATAGCCTTCTGTTCCGGTTTCTGTTCATCTTTTGACATCGTTATACAGCCTATTTCGGATGAAGACCGTTTGGATTGCTACACTTTCCTCGTGCACCGCCAGTGTTGTTTACTTTTTTAATGGCCGACTGCGGCCTAGTTTGTCACAAACTCCCTCCCCCGAGTGCTTATTGGTCCTAGCATTTATTTTTATTTTTGGAATAGGCTTTCAATGGCATCGAGCCAGACCGATCTGCAGAGAAAAGCAGAATGTGAACTTGCGAGACTGGGATGGTTTCAAGTAGTCGAAAAGCCCAAATGTATTAACTTGAAATGTGTAATAAATGTGCTTAATGGATAAGTACTGTAAATGACCGAAACATGTATAAATGTAAACACAGCAAATGTAAGTTCATATGTAAGACGCATGATAAGACCTATACTGCTCACAGAATTGTAAACAATCTCTGTAGCAAAGCCAGTACATTTGTACACATTTGGAGAAAAAGCAGTTAAGATCACTAAACTGCACTTCTTTTCCATATCTCGTATATTCAATGTATTCAACAGAATACAACAGAAACGAGATCCTATCACGACACTAAAATGGCATGTAGACATTGTCCTGTCCTCAAGACCCCCCGACCACGCTGTTTGCTCCAGAATAACAACCGGTTTTTATGTCTCTCTATCGTCACTATGGGGTCATTCACCAGCGCCTGATCCTCTCTCTCAAACACGTAGGCCGGAACATCCTGCTCCATTACCCTGCGCCTCCTAATTCCTCCCATCCATTAGGGTACGCCGAATCTTGGCCCAGCCGAAGAGAAGAAGGGGGGGGGGGGGGGGGAGAAAAGGCCCTCTTTAGGAAACTAGGGATTATTAGGAGTAATTTGGCCCCGGTATAGGCTGGCTCCATCTGACAGAAAGGAGGTGAGAGAGAGAGAGAGAGAGAGAGAGAGAGAGAGAGAGAGAGAGAGAGAGAGAGAGAGAGAGAGAGAGAGAGAGAGAGAGAGAGAGAGAGAGAGAGAGAGAGAGAGAGAGAGAGAGAGAGAGAGAGAGAGAGAGAGAGAGAGAGAGAGAGAGAGAGAGAGAGAGAGAGAGAGAGAGAGGACATTTTAGAGAGACAGACAAGAAGGCTGACAAACAAGAGAGACAGACAAGAGAGGCTGACAAACAAGAGAGACAGACAAGAGAGGCTGACAGAGAGGCTGACAAACAAGAGACAGACATACAGAGGCAGGCGGACAGACAGATGGAAAGGGAGAGAGAGAGGACGTCTGAAGGGAAGTTTGGTACGAATTTAGATAAATATTCCCTCTAATTAAAGAGGCGAGCGGTAGGCCTCTTATTTGATGAAATAGAAGGCCACAAATGTGTGGTGAGAACCATCCCGCACAATGAAGCAACAAGAAGCATGATGGGGTGAGTGTAGAAAATGACAGCTATTAGTCCAGGCGTTGCTGACATGGGAGATGGACAGGGATGGACTGCCTTCACTGGCTCTTAGAGCTATTTCAGCAGCAGATAAATTACTACAGCTCTAATAATGTTGTTTTATGTGTTCCTGGAAAAATGAGAGTGAGAGGGAGGGAGAGGGAGGGAGAGAGGGAGAGAGGGAGAGAGAGAGAGAGAGAGAGAGAGAGAGAGAGAGAGAGAGAGAGAGAGAGAGAGAGAGAGAGAGAGAGAGAGAGAGAGAGAGAGAGAGAGAGAGAGAGAGAGAGAGAGAGAGAGAGAGAGAGAGCTGCAGATTAACAGCTCTCTTCTACTTACAGTTGGTTTAGTTTCCGAGGGTTTGATGTATTCAATAAATAGAATAATTGTTCTTCGGCAAAAGTGCCAAAATGTCAACGTTATTGTTATAATGAGATATTTATATTTTGGTGCAGGGGCAAGGAAATAAACACACCATACAGATTGTCTTCTTTCCAAATGTAATTTTTGCAGACCCTTTTTAGCCCAGCCCTTTAACAGTCCTTTGACATGTGCTGATATTGGTTATCAGGACATGGCAACGGCCCACCCTTGAGTCTGTGTACTATAGGTCTGTGTTTCTATCACACGGGAATATTATTAAAGATGCAGTCATAGAATCACTATAGTGGTCGTATTAATATTGAGATGAACAGCAGCGAACTCGTAGTATTTGTAGTTGTAGTGGTATTCTTAGCAAAATCATATATACCTTTATCGTTCAATTTATTGTTTAAATTGTTTGTGTTTCTTTTTTAAAGTAAGCCCCCTGTTTCTGCTCGAAGTTGAACACTATGAAAATTAAAAACATGCGTTGTGGGCTGATAGTTCTAGGAAGTTCAAAGTTACAGCTTAGCTTAGTGCTACTTTTGTTTGAGCTAGTACTCATTGTTGAGTATGAACGTTATAGTGAGCAATGTTGTATATGAACAGTGTGGCGTTATACTATTGTTCCGAGAAGTGTCCGAGAAGCTCAAAGACCTGGTCCCTCAAAAATCTAGTTTTTCCTGTGTTAAACATATTTTGGAAGCTGACCGGTGACTACATATCAAAGCATTGATTTAGTATTCTATCAAAGAAATATGCTCCTTCACAGAACCGCGGTCGTGGTGCCAGCGTCTGTCCTTGTTTCGTCACGTGGACATACGCAAATGCTGTGTATCCTTAGACTAACCCACGATCAGAAAGTTGATTCTTGCGCTGCTAATCTCTGACAAATGGCCAACACAACAGTGGACAGACTGCTGTTCAGTTTTAGGATGTAAACCCACGGTTCCCGAAAGAACCTAGCCTCATTGATGACCCCAACACTCCTTATAATTATAGCCTACCAAGTTTCTGGATCACAGAAACGGCCAGTAAACATGATGTTGCCTACTTCCTAGCATTGCAATGTGTTTTTGAAGATGTGCTGATCATCCGCATGTATGTCCTTATATCGGGCGGCGGATTTGAATCCGAGGTGAGGTCAACCTTGAATCCACCAAATATCTGCCGTTGTCAATGTAACCTGCTGTAAAGCACCTGTTAACAAGAACCAATGGCTTTTATTTCAGAGATGGCATTGATGCCATCTGCTCGCCGCACTGACATACACCATGTGGGTAATGAACGATGAACACCAGACTGCGTTGTATTCATAGAGCCTGGCATACTAAATGAGGGCAAAGAAGTGGAGTTACAAACAATATTTGGGTTAGCAAAATACTTCACAAGATAATTGATTGAACAGAGATATTCTGTGATTATTATTCATTTTAAAAACATTAAAAACGTGAACTGCTCTCCAGATTGAGCTCCACACATCCACACACACACACACACACACACACACACACACACACACACACACACACACACACACACACACACACCATCGTGTAGCAATACCCTCTTGGCGCTCGGAGCAGAGTAGAATGTTCACAAATGGGTTTGCAGAGACCGGCAAAAACAGTATTATTTTAGTAACCGTGACGAAAATCGCTTGGATGAATATGTTCAATATAATTTACTGAAACTGATTGTCTGGCACCTGTGTGACTGGTGTGTATTACAATTAAAACAATAGAACCCTGCACAGATCAATTACAACTGCACCTTTGTATGTATAAATTACTTAGTGCATTACTTGGATATAGGGCCACTGCAATGCAATTTCAATTTCAGCAAATGTGCAATTTCCAGAAGTGCAATATCTCGGCTGCTATCGTATTGTTTCATTGTTTTGTATCTTATTGCTTTATTGTTTATAGTTGTATATATATTTTTTTAAATAGGTTTCAGCAAAGTTAAGTTTTATTGTTGATGCATGACTGTGTGATGTGTTGCTCTGTTAAATGAGCACACACCTAGCGCTTTGCCTCTGGTCTATCATTTTCCCATTAATCGAACATGGAGTGAAGATATCAAAAGAACCAAAGTAGTCCAGGCAGGTAAACAGATTATATGCAAAAGCCTTCAAAGTATTACTCTAAAGACACTTCTGACAGCAAACCACTATATTTTCACCATCCCGCTTTGCCAAATGTGTTCGTCTTTTTAAGCTTCTTTCGACATATATATCGTTTATATACATAATCATGTGTATATATTTTCATATCTTTATATACCTATATCTTTTTAATTTATTTATACACATATTTATGTACATATTCTTTTGACATACTATATACAGTGCATGCAAACATTCGGCAAAGTTGGGCTTCAAATTGCCAGTGTTTTGCTGTCAAACGCGTCTTGAAAGCGTCTCGGTGACCCATCTGGACTACTTTGAATTATAGTAAGCAACAAATGCATTCATGTTGGTGAGTGGTGAACGTTTTTTTGTGCGATGGCTGCCACTCCATGTTTGTGAATGGTGAAATGATAAGCAGGAAGCAGAGAGCCACGTTCAGACAAAGTCTATGAGTTTGTGGCCTGACATCGCCAGACCAATTCGCAAATGCGTATTATGTATGCCAATGCAAATAAAACATGAGCTCGCCGATTCGTCTGGTTCCCAGGGTAGATTTCCAGCGCAATGCGCACAAACCTATACTAGGAAGCGGCAGCCAATTAGAGGCAAGTGATGGTCACTTTTGTTTCCACTTTCGAGCTATAGGGCTGTATCATAATGCAGGGCCTCACATTATTGTTCATTTTAGGAGGCTAGTTATTGATTGCTACAAAATGTCCAATATCAGTTGGAAGTAAATAAGCATGGTGCAACAGTTTTCGTTAATGTTGAATATAAAACTCCACTTTTCATGACCACTGCCTTTTAATTGATTTAAATGTGGAAACTGGGGAAGATCATCAGAATTTGATCTTGTTTCTTGCTTGTTCTGAGCAATGACTCAACTTGACTTGCTTGATTCTGACCACAGTGACTTGGGACTTGGAGGACACGGTTTGTTCCGGAAAAAAATCTAATTATTATTATTACTTAAAAGATTATTGAACATTAAAATATAACACGACAAGGCCAAGGCTGCTGTGCTAATGTGTCGAGTCTATTCCTGGGATCCGTGTCAGCCTCCTCATGTGGGGAAGCAAGAACACACTCCATGTATTCATCTCCAATCTGTTCTGCGTTCGTGCGCGCACTGTGCGGGTCGTTTTCAAAGTGATGTGTTGTGCGGAATTAAAAACAAAAGAACCAACGCCGTCATTTCTTTCACTCGCATTTCATTCTTTGTTTTACTTGCAAATGCGAGTGAATTGCTTGCACTGCGGAGCCCTGTTTTAAAAGACAGGCCTTTCTTCTAGATTAGTTATGGAAAATGAGAACCACGTTTTCTCTTTGTATCAAGTGGCAAAAAAAAAAAAGTTGTTGCATGACAGTATTGAGATAATTAATTTGCCTTACTTGGTATCGCATGCGATGTGACTTTTGTGCATGCATGAGCACATGCTGAAACAAGATATGGTGCAGCACTAATCGCTTGTCAATCTAGATCGTGGCGTACACTACCTCCCGAGGTGATTTATACAACGGTTGTCTTACATCTCTCTAACAACCGTTCCTGTCAGTTTAGAAGGAGAAAACATGTGTTGTTGCATTTTGATCTCAAAACTGTTTACAATTTGCAATCTGAAGGGTCAAAATGCCCGTGTAAACAGGGCCTGTGAGGAAATAGAGAGCCCCACTTTCCTACCGCATGGTGTCGGTCGTATGGTCGTGATCAGGACAGTCCATTATGAAATAATAAGCTTTCTTTCAACCATATGCACTTTCTCTCTTCCTTTCCCTCTCCATCCTGCCTCTGTGTGAGTTTCCTCTGATTGATTCTACATTTTCTCTCTCACTCACTCTCTCACTCTCTCTCTCTCTCTCACTCATTCACTCACTCTCTATCTTTCTCTCTCTCGCTTGCTCTCTCACTCTCTGTCTCTCTCTCTTTTTCTCTTCCTTCATTTCTTTCTAAATGACCGACGTTTCTTCTGCAGGGAAATCATTTCTAGTTGACTAAACCAGCATGGAATAACACACACACACACACACACACACACACACACACACACACACTCTCACTCTCTTTTTCCTGCTGGTGAGAAACTCATAATATCACACCTAACGCTTAATTGTTCAACAAATAAGTAATCGTGTGCGCGCGCGTGTGTGTGCGTGCGCGCGCGTGTGTGTGCGCGCACGTGTGTGTGTATCTGGGTGACAGAGGTATTGTTTCTCCTATAGGCCCTCGTTAGGTGTGAAGAGAGGCCCACTATTGAACACAGCAGATTGCTTGGGATCCCAGGGCCCCTGATCATGTGATCAGCTGTTAATCTGAACTAATGCGAGAGACAGGAGCAGGGCTGCTCATCATGGGACAGCCGTCCTAATATATTCTAGGAAACGCTCTAGACAAAAAAACCTCTCCAATGCCTTGGAGACCACGCTTCCTCTTTATTATTCATTATTCAGCCTGGTTTTGGGGACATTGTTTTGCCTGTTTTAAATGCCGTTTTCCATAAAAAAAAAATGTTATTAGGTTAGGTTTGCGAGCGGGGCTCTATAGTTTCCAACGATGTAATAGGCAGCCGGGGTTGGTGGGGATTGTAATGGGAGACGGAACGGAGGGAGGGAGGGAGGGAGGTGGTGGTGGCGGGGGGGGGCGGGGGGGGGGGGGGAGCAGCTCTAATGCAATTATGGGACTGGAAATTGAAAGGACTTTTCTCTGTAGACCGCTGAGAAGAGTGAAAGAGTTAGTGTGTGTGTGTGTGCGTTCGTGTCTCAATCCTTCCTTCTCTCCTTCCTATCTTTCTTTTCATTACCTCTCCTCCACTCCTTATTTTAATTCATCTCTTTCTCACTCTCTCTCTCTCCTACTTCCTCATTCCCCTTTTGTCTATCTTTTTCCTGTCTCTCCCTCTCTCCATGCGTGTCTTGTTCACTTCCTCTGTCTCTTTCTTCCCTCCATCTATCTCTCTCTCTGTATTGCTCTGTATATCTCTCTGTATCTATCTTTCTTACCTCCATCTCTCTCTCTCTGTATCGCTCTCTCTCTCTCTCTCTCTCGCGTGGGATGGTTCTAACCACAAATTTGTGGCCTTCTATTTTATCAAACAAGAAACCCACTGGTCGCCACTTAAATTAGAGGGACTATTTATATCAAGTCGACCCAAACTTGGTTTCAGATGTCTCTCTCTCTCTCTCTCCAACGTTATCTCCAACCTAACCGACAGAATGTTTGTCAATATGAGTCCAAACGACCCATATGGGAGATTGCTGGCACAAGAAACAGCAATAAGTCACATATGTCATGCTTCTGTCTGCCAAAACAAAATGGATGACATTCTTTTTATTCTCAGTGGAAAATGCAATAATTTATGATAGTTTCAGAATTAAAATGCAATTTGGAAAATAATTCTAGCAAGAAATGTGCAATTTATTTTCGTAATCTTCATTTAGTGAATGGATATGATGTTTAGGTTTTTAGTAAATGCAACGTTTTCTATCGTTACCATAGTGACTGACCTGGACGCTACCACCCCTGAAACTAAGCAGCTTGCATGTTGCCTAAATCATGGTCTTTGCGTTGTGTTGTCATCTGAGTTGTTATGTTTTGTTTTATTTCTTGTAACTGATTATGTGCTTTCAATTACATTGTTGACATATGTCTTCTTCTTCTTCTTCTTCTTCGGTACGGACTAGGCCGACGTGTTTGGTGGGGGCACCCAGAAGTTTATGTTCGCTTTGCTTCCCCAAAAAGTCCATTCCAAAGGCTCCTTTTATAAAAACATTTTGTTTAAAAAGATAACCATAACAAATTAATATTGCTTTTAAAGGATTTTGAAGCACGACTTTATCAATAAAGTAAAAGGCAGATGAAAAAGATTTTCAAAAGACTAAAATGGAGTCTTAGACCTACAGGAAGTGATGCAAACACACCATTAATGGGAGCACAGAATGACTTCGGGGTAAGACAGGGACTTCTGGACTCTTTTGTATGAATCAGGGCATTACGGTCCACTTACATTTGATCAATTTGGAGGCTCTAGCCCTACAGGAAGTGATGTAATTAGTAGGTGACCTAGGAGGCAAGGACACTTGGGAGGAAGCTAGAGACCTGGGGTCTCTTTTAATATGAAAGAGGGCCTCAAGGACCTCTAGCAATAACAATTTGGGGGCTCTGGCTCCACGCAAAGACCGGTTGTGTCGTTAAGTTTGGAGAACAGGCCGCTCTCTCACTGTATCTCTGCCTGTCCATGTCCTCTGAGTGATTCTTTTACTTGTGTATTTAGGTCATCATATTTGAAGTGGGAATTGCGTAGAATTTTTACGAAACCTTCGCATTTAGTTCAGCATCTTGTGGCTGGAAGGAAGGAGAGTTGGAAAGATTGATTGACAGAAGGAGAGATGGATGAATGGATAGATAGATGGTTCGGTTCTCTTTCAGACGTACACGGACGTACACGACTAGAGTCATACAGGGAAAATGAAGACATCTTTTAAAGCTTGTTTCACATCATGTATGCTATCATTTCACTGGACTGCTGAAATGCAGGGATTGTGTAATTAAATAAGCACATTTCTATTTTTGAAACCACTACTCACTCAACTTGTTATTAACAGAATGAGACATGTATTTTACCCTAATATTAGCGTTAAATACATGTCTCATTATGTTAATAACAATAATCACGTCAACGTAATCTTTTATTCTTTTAATTATTTGTGCGCGCGCACACACACGCTTATGCTAAGTTAGATCATACAGCCACCTGATATCATATCAAACATATTCATGCCCATATATATTTATTTATAAAAATAGCCAGTTTAATTAGTGATCATCGAAGAGATTACATGTAATCTTTGTATATCTTTCTAATGACCCTTTCTAATTGAACATGTATATAATACTGTCCCACAAGCAGACTTCTCCTGTGTCTTGGCATATGTTCATGTTCCCATAGGCATATAGGCATGTTTGTGTGTG
>JACYXH010000087.1:482500-497500 GCA_026745465.1 Lota lota | reverse complement strand
CACTCTAGCTGGGTGTGTTGGAACTCCAGATTCAACTCTTAGCTCTAATCAAGTGAGATTAAGATATTCTGGGAAGCAGTCCTGATTGGTTAAGTGGTGACCAGAGATCCATGCAGTTGTTTTGGACCTTCTAAATGGCATGCCGTATATTTCAGTTATTTGGACGTTTTAAATATCATGGGATATATTTAAGTTGTTTTGGACCTTCTAAATGACATGGGATGTATTTCAGTTGTTTTGGACCTTCAAAATGACATGGGGTATATTTCATTAGTTTTGGACCTTCTAAATGACATGGGATGTTTTTCAGTTGTTTTGGACCTTCAAAATGGCATAGGTTGTATTTCACCCTTGTCCAAATAGACAAGGACCTGTCCAGGACCTAGCTAAGTGAAAACCCAAACAAATGATAATATGGCACTTAAGCTCATAGAGTTGTTTTGGACCTTCTAAATGACATGGGGTATATTTCAGTTGTTTTGTACTTTCTAAATGACATGGGGTATATTTCATTAGTTTTGGACCTTCTAAATGACATGGGATGTTTTTCAGTTGTTTTGGACCTTCAAAATGGCACGGGGAATATTTAACCCTGGTCCAAATAGACAAGGACCTGTCCAAGACCTTGCTAAGGAAAAAGCTAATGAGAATATGTCACTTAGGCTCATTGAGTTATGGCTCTTTCTAGTTTAGCATTGTCACGTCCCAAATGTTTTCACAGGCCCAAGTTCAGAACGCAATTGATTTCTCATGAACCCAAATATCAAAACGTACAAAGTGTATTGGTTTTGTTCCCCCATATCCCCCCATCAGCACCGCATTCAACCAATAATGCTAACTCTATTAATAAACAAAACAACATTGAATATTAATTTGCATAGCAATTTTAAAACATCAGTAGAATGTACAATCAAAGACAAGCAAAAGCTCTGGTTTCAGTGACCTGAGATTGACACATGCCAATGAATACGGAGGTCATAGAAGGAGACAGAGATTATACCAGCAGACTAAACCAGAAAGGATAATACATGAAGACTAAACTGCACAAAAAGCACATTCAGCCATGGTGGTCATTGTCATTGTGACTACAGCTAATGTATAAAAAAAAAAAAACACAAGTTTAATAACATTGTTTCATATATTCATTGATATTTGTGATGTTTGTTTACCCATTCATAGATTTCCACGGCATTGTATCTCTAGCGCAGTGGTTCCCAACCAGTTTGCCTTGAAGCAGGATTCCTGACATACTGACATACATTCTAATCCTGAAATTGGTTACTAATATAATTGGTCTAATGTTTTATTTTCTTCATGCTCTACTTCAATACATGCAATTAGTTGTAGCTAATGTTGGGATAGCATAGCTTCCTGAGTGGTTCACAGAGTATGAGCCATAGAATGTATACAATATGGACGAGGGCAGCCATTTTGAACCAATAAATGGAAACAATCCATGTATGGTCATATTGTTGGAGCCAGAGGAACTTCTGGGCGGAGCTGACAGACACACCTTTAACTAATCTTTTTTGTTGTTGCTGCATTTTAACATTGTTGCATTCACAGTGCTGTGTAAACCAGTGCGCTTTCCCACACAAGGAAAACATTTTGCAGTAAACATGCACTGGTGCGTTAACTGATATGTAAACTCAACAAAAAGATGATATCCATGTCAAGATGTTTGCTCCTCGGGGGAAAGAGTCGACAAGTCGGGTTCTTTGTCGGCAGCCCGAGGCCCACCAGTTTATTGAAAATATGAGCAGGAATATTTTTTCGACAGAATAAAGCTTTAAGCTGTGGTTCGCTATCTCTTACAGCGTCGTAGTCCCTCCAACGCCCTATGCTCCTTCCCGGGTCTAGCTTACCAGATTACACCATATTTCTGTCTTTCACGATGGTCACCAGGAGACACCATGTCAGTGTAGGCAATCACAGTGCCATACATTCTTGCCATGTCTTGGCCGGGAGACTGGCAACATTACAAATATGCCCCACATTTATTCACACTGTCCCAACTGCCATTTTGCTATTATTATTATTATTGCTACCTATTTTTGTCAAATCAAAAAGTGTTGTAATAATAATATTTCTTCAGTGTTCTAAGGTTCTCCCCAGGATTTCGTTTTTCTTTGGTGGCGCTGCCGCTAGTTGCGGTCATAGACGGCCTCGATTTAGATATATAGAAAAGAAAACGCACTGTCTTTTCTTTTTTTTAATGCAGTGTTATCTCAACCCAAGTCAATTTGATTTGTATAGCCCTTAATCCCAGTTCCAGCCTCAAAGGGCTTTGCAGGCCATGTATTTATGATACCCCCTAACCATAGCTCCCCAAAGGGCAAGAAACACCCCCCACCCACCACCACCTAATAAATAAGGAAGAAATCCTGAGAAGGAACACAGAGTGAGGGGTCCCTCCTTCCAGGGGTGGTTAGTAGTGCAATGGACTACAAGCAAACATTTTAAATGCAATGTCAAAATGACACCCTTTCTTTGTTCTCAGAAGAACATCCACCGGTGTGAAAAATGTCCTGTTTTTCGTGGTTTCACCTCAAAGTCTCCCTCTCTCTCTTGCCAACGTAAAACCATATGCGCACCAGAGAGTCGTCCTATTGGTCAGCGTCCAGGAACACGTCGTAGGAGTTGTCAAACTAGGCACGATAAAAAAAAAAAATAGGTTTTCTGTCATTTCTGACGTGCTGGTCTTTTCCTCGGGGTGTCGTGGGGGGGGGGGGGGCAACAACGTCGCAAGCTGTTGACCACCTCACACTAGGCGGGTATGCGCCCGCCCGCCCCGACGTTTATCGTCGCCGGGGGGGGGGGGGGGGGGGGGGGGGGGGGGGGGGGGGGGGGGGGGGGGGGGGCGCTGAAAGACGACACATCGGGCTGAATTTGCGTAGTCTGATCCCGCAACTGCTCACCTGCCTGTCTTCCCCCCCCCCCCCCCCCCCCCCCCCCACAGACAAGCGCTAAACCACACACACTCTTCCGCCACACTCAGCTGTACAGATTCATTCGTTGTATTGTAGAAGGGTGCAGCATGCTACGTGTATGCAGACTAGTGTAGTGGGGTGAATAAAGGAAACCCACAGGAACGAGAGACAACAGACCCTCTTCACAGAGGTGTCAGCGTATGGACAAACACAGGTGTCCCTCATGAGACTAATTGCGTGTGTTTTTTCCCAGTGCATTTTTAACAAACAAACAAAAACGGTCTTGCATCCACACGACAACGTTTTCAGAGCTTTCCTCGGCCACACGGAACGTGACAAGGACTGAGAAGGGTGTGGTGAGTATACGAGGCCAGAAGCTGGTGACGTGGTAACGTTTCTGCTCAAATGTGCAAAAGGGAAAACACCGAAGAAAAGCCAACGGCTTTCTGCTCCAGCGTGTCGTCGCCGTAAGGGCTGGACGATGGCTTTTGAAAGTCTCCGCTTTCAGTCCCCAAAAACCTCCGTTGTCGTGTGGATGCAAGGCTAAACCGCAGCGAACGAAGTCTGTGCGACCAAGTCACTGCTAAGTCCTTATCAACCAGTAGTTCGTTTCCAACTAGCAGTTTACTTAATTCGGTTGCACCACCAACACCCAACCAGTAACAACTTAGGAATGCTAGTACAGTTGAGCTTAAGAAGTATTTAGTCGCTTCAATGCAACGACGTAACCCAGTTGTAACAAATCAAGCTACATTGTTAGCAAGGAAATGCTTGAGAAGACCAGAGAGGAGGACATCCATTCGCATGAAAAGGTTGAATTGACTGAGTTAAAAAGTTAAACTGTCACAGTATCCAGACTAGGAGCCGGGTTTACTGGGAAGATCTGCCCGTCGGAGTGAGGCTGTTGGTGGCGGGGGCCAGGGAGTGTGTATGTGTGTGTGTGTTTGTGTGTGTGTGTGTGTGTGTGTGTTTGTGTTTGTGTTTGTGTGAGTGTGTGTGTGTGTGTGGGTGTTGACTGCTAGCAACCCTCTGCTACTCACAGTCTTTTGATGCCTGATCTGACAGCCTTTCTTTCTAGTTGGGATTCACACTGAGAGACAGGAAGACGCACACACACAAACCCACACACTTAACAGACAACTGTCCGACTGCACCTCGTTTGACAGGCATTTTTCCTGACTCACACACAGACACACACAGACAGACACACACACACACTGTCTCACAGAGCTGGGTATGATTACAGGTCACACAAACGAGAGCATATTCAGAAAGGACATCTTTCAACAACAAAAAAACACATTGCATACACGCACACACACACAGACACACACCGCTGTGTGGTTGACAGCGGTTGGCCTGGTCTGTGTCTGCAGGTAGCCTGTCAGTGTGACAGCTGTGAAGTGCAGTTCAATAAGGGGGTTTTGTGTGTGTGTGTGTGTGTGTGTGTCGCGCCATAGAACCGGGTTAAAGACCCTCTGAACGGCACCGCGGGGACCAGGCAGACAGCTACTACGACACCCCTCCCCAAGTATACTTCAAACACACTGCTAGCAAACAGGACGGCAGGCTTAGTGGCCACAGCAAAACAGTGCATTAGGCAGTAGGGAACTGGCCGGCCAGGCCAAGCCAATAAGCCCGTTTACCCGACAGCTTAACCCTTGTCCACTGCACTCCCCATTACACACACACACACAGCCTACTGGTTGTGGACCTGGACCTATTGGTCCACAATACGCTGTTTTCTTTTCCATGTGTCCTCTCTAAGACCCAGTCAAAGCAGGGGCTCTTGTTAAATCGGGTTCTGCAGTTCTGGCCCCTAAAACAGCATTATTCAAGCCAAACAGCCATCTGGGAGCAACCTGTCTTTTAGCAGCACTGCAGACCCCATCAGCAAAACTGAGTTCATTACCTTTTCTGTGACTATTGCCTGCAGTAAAACGTTAGCTGAAAGAGTCTGCTAAAGTTAATTACAAGGGGGGCTCTAAAACAATATAAATTCAACATTTTTGATTAGATAGAAAAACATCACTATTGAATCAAATTAAGGACCGTTCAATTCTAGTTATTCAACATAAATAATCGTCATTGGTTATCAAACACACTTTTTTTCTTTCTTTTTAGGACAATTTCAATTCAATTGCAGTAATATAACAGTGGATTGAAAAACGCGCACGCTGGATTGGCTGAGCCGCTGACAGCGGTCAGCCACGGCCACCTTTCACCATGCGCTCTCCGCCCTGGGGCTCGGCTACGCTATCCCGGCAGGTCGCACTAACTACTTGGGTGCGGACGCTCCAAGATGGGACGCAGGTCGCAGGATCTGTTGTGCTAAAGTCTCGTTACGGGGCCGGGGCCGGCTCGCATTGCGGTCGGATCTCAGCACAGCGTTGGAGGCAACCGGGGGCCCCCCCATCGGATCAGATAACTGGCAGTGTAAATGCCACATCCCGTACACCCCGAATTGCGGCACACGCATCTCTGTCTCGCTAATGTTGACTCAGAAGCAATAGCTACTACTAATGGCTGCCTACATGACAGCCATGTCGCGCTCGGCCAGTAAACATGGAAGTAACCCCAGAAACGAAGTCTGAACTTTAATCAGTGGAATACTATGCGACACTGTGTGATAGTAGATCGGTAGGTGGGAGTAGACAACCTAATCGACACATAACATCTAGCGGTTATTTATAGCTGCAGAGATTGCAAGAAAGCGCACTGAAACACACACACACACACACACACACACACACATTCACAATAACACACAGACACGTGCGCACGCACGCAGGCACACATTCACACACACACACACACACACATACACTGTATCTCTGTGTCTCAGTGTCTCTGAGGTTAGCATGGTAATTGGGTCTTGTGTACATTTCTTTACGCAGGTCGTCAGTAATTAAATTTGACAAAGAGGGAGACAAAACAAGACTCTGTGTGTGTCTCTGTGTGTGAGAGAGAGAGAGAGAGAGAGAGAGAGAGAGAGAGAGAGAGAGAGAGAGAGAGAGAGAGAGAGAGAGAGAGAGAGAGAGAGAGAGAGAGAGAGAGAGAGAGAGAGAGAGAGAGAGAGAGAGAGAGAGAGAGAGAGAGAGAGCAGGGGAAAGAGACAAAGCAGATTAAGGATTGATCACTGTTCCATCTAATGAACTGGCACTGGAGTTTCACACGGCAGAACGTGACGATACACACATGCACACCTTGCAAGTGTCCTTGGAACAGGAGGCTGTGTCTGTGTGTGTGTGTGTGTGTGTGTGTGTGTGTGTGTGTGTGTGCGCGCGCGCGCGCGCGACAATCGACAGCGGTCGACTGCGTTTTGCTTACTCCCCTTAAGGTTTGTGTTTTTGACTAGCGTGCCAGAAGGGCGGAGAAGAAAACGGAAACGCGAAGGGACACGAGCAATCCCGTGCGGGATGAAGACAATAACCCGTGCGCCTCTTTTGCGACCCGACTTACAGATGCATCGGGAGGCGGGGTGCGATAGCAAGGGGGGGGGGCGGACACAGGTGTACCTCAGGACGTTGATTACGGGCACTGGCAGGCCTCCGGAACCCTCCCGCGTTCACTTAACGAGCCACACCTGTTCCCGCCCCCTTACCGTTACGCCCCGGGGACAAAGGCTGTCCCGGTGAACGCCACTCTAAAGGGCGGCGCGCGCACCGCCACCCAACGACGCCAGTCAAGCGCCTTCATTCTTTTCGGTGAAACAACCCACGCCGCCGCCGCCCGCCGCCACCGCCGCCGCCGCCGCCGCCAGCCGCCGCCAGCCGCGCCGATACACGCCACGGTTATATTCCCCATGCGTCGCCGCACATGATTTCCCATTTCGTTTGGCTGTGTGATGTAACAACATGGGACCACGGGCGCACAGAGCGCGCCGCGGCAAACGGCGTGGTTGGCGGCTGTGTGCGTTGCGTCGCTAAGAGCTCCCCAAAGTCTGAAAAGGGGTAAGGATGTGTGAGTCGAGGGTCCTCCTAAGTGAACTAGGGAAGGAAGGGAAGGAGTGAGGCGGGATGGGGATGGGCATGGGGGGGGGGGGTTAAAGTGGATGGACTTTTTTTGAAAAGAGAAGAGGAGCAACTAAATGGAGAGGAAGAGGAGGAGACAGAGGTCACTAGCAGTGCTAGCCAGTTGTTGCTTTCAGGAGTCCAGAAAGGAAATGAAAGGTAAAGTGGATTAAAGGCAGAGGTGTCTCACACACACTCACACACACACACACACACACACACACACACACACACACACACACACACACACACACACACACACATTTTACCACAGTTAGCAGTAACAGGCTTAGGATGTAGCCTGTAATTTGAATGCAAGGGGACAGCCTTAAGAGGAGCTGGGATTGAGAGCACTGCAACCTTGAGCCGAACCAAAGGGATTTTTTCTTTTGTGATTCAGTGTTTGCTTGATTCATGACATCATCATTCCCCCCCAGAGCCAATTACAACTCCTAAGAGCACTACTAAGACAACTACTACTAAGACTATTACTACTACTATTACTCCTAAATATACTACTACTTCTACTACTACTCCTACAATAATAATAATTATAATGGTAATAATAACAATAATGATAGTTATAAAAACAAAACTCTTTAGAACCCTTAGAACAAACTATTTCTCATGGCTTTGTGGTAAAATTGGGTACAGTTGAGATCATAGACTGTATGCTATAGATTCAGAAGCCCAAACACAGACTGGTGTGTGTGTGTGTGTGTGTGTGTGTGTGTGTGTGTGTGTGTGTGTGTGTGTGTGTGTGTGTGTGTGTGTGTGTGTGTGTGTGTGTGTGTGTGTGTGTGTGTGTGTGTGTGTGTGTGTGTGTGTGTGTGTGTACCCTAGTTCTGAGCCAAAGACCTCGGACTGGACAGCAGATGATCAGATGTTAGGCCTGCTTGTTTTATCATCCCTCTAGAGACCTCATAGCCAATTGGTCCATCCACCTTTGGGTTGTGAAAGTTGGTTACAATGAGAGCGAGGCCTTATCTTCAGGGAGAAACTGAAATGTAAACCCACGAGATCAGGATGGTCTCAGGAGGCTACAGAAAGCACTCTTTCTCTGAACAACTTTATACACTATGGGTCAATGATAGTTATCATTGAGAGATACTATTTACGTGTTGCAAGATAGACGCAGGATAAATAAGGAATCGACATGTGTACAGTAATGCAGGGTGGAGCCAGAATAAATACAGAAAGAATGACTCCTACGATGACAACTGCTGTCACTTTAGCACCCATTAAGGAGAATGGATACATGAACTAAGGAGAACAGACATGAACTACGACCTCTCCGATGACATCGGACATACAATAATGAAGCTAGCTGTATGCGAGACACACACACGCACACACACACACACACACACACACACACACACACACACACACACACACACACACACACATTGCTTCTAGGCTGACTAAACAAGTGTGATGGTAAGTGTCTTTATTCAGCCCTTTACTCTCTGGTGAAAGAAGGTAGAGTGACTCACCCCTCTTGTGGGTCTGGTGTATCTCTGTGAAAGGACTGGATAGAAGGAACACTACAGGTTTCAGGCTGCTCCAAGGTCAGGACCATGGTAGCATTGTGACTCCTGGGCGCGATCTAGACCTGATGTTGTGTGTGTGTGTGTGTGTGTGTGTGTGTGTGTGTGTGTGTGTGTGTGCGCAGGGAATAACAAGGAGACAAAAAAAGAAAATAAGTCTGGTTAGGAAAGAGACACCGTAAAACCAACGACAGAAGGAGTGTGTTTGCATGCGGGTATGCGTGCGTGTGTTTGCTCGCATGCGTGTATTTGCGTTTGTGTGTGTGTGTTTGTGTGTGTTTGGTTGATGTGAGGGGGGAGGGTTATGTTGAGATGCTACCCAGGACGCTGTGTCCTAATTGTCCTCTCACCTCCATAAAATATACTGGCCCTAGTCAATATCTAATTAGCTACTAATTACCATGCTAACACACACACACACACACACACACACACATCATTTTTATGACTCTAACACCCTAAAGTGAGGATTTGCTTTCTAATGCTGCCATTATTGCTGTCTATAGACATCTATGTACCTATATATCTATACATCTGTTTATCTGTCTATCCGTTTATCTATCTGTCGGTCTTTCTGTCTGTCTGTCCGACCGTTTCATCCCTGTATAGTATAACCAGTATAGTATAACTTGCCCTCAATTTTGATTCTCCGCAGGGCTCCATCTTGGCTCCAGGCCCTGTGTCACTACTCCGTCAGTGATAACCCCCCCCCCCCCCCCCCCCCCCCACACACACACACACCCACACATGCTGTGTGCTTCGCCCAGCTCACTGTAGCATCAGCAAAATAACTATGCTGACTGCTGTCTTTCAAACAGATTAGAACACAGGTGTGTGTGTGTGTGTATGTGTGTGTCTATGTATGTGTGTGTGTGCGCGTGCTTGCGTGCCTGCGTGCGTGCGTGTTCGTATGTAGTCAAGTACATATGCACCCTAGGACACACTTGCTAAATCCCTCTCCCATTGGCTCACATGTCAACACACACATAAACCCATTCTATACTCTGTGTAAAAATGTGTGTTTTCAGTAAAAAGACATGTTACAATAGCAGGAGACAAATGATCCAACATTGATGAACTCCTCTCCCTCCTCAAATCGAGTTTGAAAACGGGTGTGAGATCACCATGGAAATGGCGGTGTTTCCTCTGTCTTAAACAGGCGGGAAGGGTTGTGTAACAGCTGTAGACAACCGTTGTCAAAACCCCCCACCAGAGGTAGGGAACGCCTCATAGAATCTAGAATGATTAGCGATAGGTTGTCGTGTAGACAGAATGTCTAATGGAGGCGTTGTCAAGTCACTTGCTTAGCTTCATACGTCGCCCGTTGTCAACCGATATAAAGCAAATGGTGTCAAATGCAAAATTGTCTCAAACATCCAAACTGTGCTGAACTTTTTGGGGCATTTCTATGATTAAAAATGATGAGAGAGAGAGAGAGAGAGAGAGAGAGAGAGAGAGAGAGAGAGAGAGAGAGAGAGAGAGAGAGAGAGAGAGAGAGAGAGAGAGAGAGAGAGAGAGAGAGAGAGAGAGAGAGAGAGAGAGAGAGAGAGAGAGAGAGAGAGAGAGAGAGAGAGAGAGAGAGAGAGAGAGAGAGAATGTGAAATTCAAAGATTGACTGTGGCATCCGGTTGTGTGTGTGTGGTTTTGGCTCCACATGCATGCACATGCATGTTTGTTTGTTTTCTCTGTGTGTGTGTGTGTGTGTGTGTGGGTGGGTGTCACGTTCTTCAGGCTTGTCTGGAAAAGATTTGTGTCAACTGCACAGCTCAACTCCCTTTATCTGATCCTCTCTCTCTCCCTCCCTCCCATCCCACTCTCTTGCTCACCCTTTCTTCTCCCCGTCAGCCTATTTAAAAAGAGCAGAAGATAGGGAGAGAGAGAGAGAGAGAGAGAGAGAGAGACAGAGAGAGAAATCGACTGCAGTGGCTCTGTGTGTCCCTGTTCTTTGCACAGCTCTCCCGATGCCACCCAGCGGCCGTCTCTGACTGCTCTACCCTCAGACTCTCTCACAGCTCTCAGTATCATAAGCTGTGGTCTTCTGCCGTTACAAACCGCCAACCCTCTTCTTCCGCATGACAAAATGTAGTTAAAACACATTAATAAAGTTAAATGCATGCGCAATAGTCAAATAACCAGAGAGCGTTCAGTCATTTTGTGTGAGTGTGTGTGAGTGTGTGTGTGTGTCTGCACACGCACAAGAATGTGTGCGTGTGTGTGTGTGTGTTGGGGCATCACGACACAGTTCTCCTTAGAGGTGGTGAAAAAAAAATCACAAAGCTCATTATTTTAATGACTCTTCTGGGATCATAAAGTCCTGTAATATCATTATTTCAATGTCATTATTTCTTAAGTGCCAGACAGACGGTTGGCTTCCATCAGATGGTAACCCTTTATGTGTTCTAACCGTCCAGTTGCGTTTGCGGGCTGAACAGGACGAGGGCACGCTGTAGTGGCTGACATTGATTCAGTCCAACACACACATGTACCCACGGAGACAGAGGAAGAGAGGGGGGGGGGGTGTGCTGTAGGTGTGGGGGCACAATGGCGACGCACCACCAGACACATTGGGGCCAATGTTGACTTATATCCCTATGCTAATAAGCATGCTAATTCACAAAAACCCGGGGAACTTTCGAGAAGACGCACAGACTTTGACACACACACACACACACACACACACACACACACACACACACACACACATAAGCATGCGCAAAGACACACACACACACACACACACACACAAACCCATAAGCATGCAACACACACTGACATAAGCACACACACACACACACACATAAGCACACACACACACACACACACACACATAAGCACACAAACACACAAACACACACACACACACACACACATAAGCACACAAACACACACACACACACACACACACACATATAAAACCCAGGCGCTTTCCACTAAAGCCCCATAGACCTATCTCAGAGAGAGGAGACATTTCAAATTTAAAAAACGTCTTTGAAGTAAAGTTTAGATATTATGTTTTATCCAATCTCTTTCCCCGGTGTCTCGTGGAAGAAAAGAAAGGGCAGAGAAGGTGAGGAGAGAGGGAGAGAGAGAGGGAGAGGGGGGTAATGGAACACCTAAAAACACAGTGAGCAAATCTGTTCCGGTTTGAAGCGATCACTGATTCATTCGATCATTCAATGAACACATTTTTATTCGACCAAAAGGTGACAGGATTGGCATGGCATTACAAAGGTCCAAAAGCCAGTTGTAATGGGTCAAACTTTAGCCGTTGAGCCAGCAAACGGCCTTCAACAACCAACCAAATTCCTTCCTGGCCCCTGTGTCTAATAGTGGGGATCTGGGGACCTTTAACGGCAGCCTGAAAGGCTACAAAACACCACACCAAGCATGTGCACTCATCCACAGATTTCGATTTGATTTTCGCATTGAAGTGTGCTGGAATAGAGCTAATGCTGCATTCCAGCCCCATCCGAAAAAACACACTTTTTTTTTTCCTCCGGTGTCTGTTTGACTGATAACGACTCGACGGGTAGGAATTCCCCGTCAGCCTCCGCCGCGTGTTTTCAGAGGTAAACAAACCTGACATCAAAGCAGAATGTGTGGCACGCACACCGGGAACCGCACACAGAATTCAATTCGTTGGGTTTTTAAGTTGAAAACTTGCCCAACTGTGACACAATGTGTGTTGGTCTAAAACTGATAGACCGTTTTCATAGACGGGCCGTGCAGACCTTCTTTGGGTTGGCCCCCTGTAAAAGAAGAACAACGAAAAGTCACTGCGGCGCAGTTTTCTGTTTGGTCGGACATTTACTGGGCAATTTTACTACAAGCGAGCACACAGAAACAAGCAGCTCTTCTCTTGTGAGCTCCAGCAGAAATTGTGTTTGTTGCCGACAACAACAGCTTACAACAGCAACAATACTATGAATGTTTATGTTGGAGTACCAACTGTAATTGGTAATCACTCATTCATATATATATATATATATATATATATATATATATATATATATATTAGTGTCATTAGCGGGGTTGACTCGGTTGTAAACACGGACAACAGCAGACAGCAGGTGTGGGCACAAGTAACAAGGGTTTATTCCAAAAATGGCGAGGACAAGGAGGGGAGGGTGAAACATCAACGTAACTTCTTCCCGGTCCGGGATAGGTCTCCTGGAAGGGCTTCAGGGGTGAGCTGGAGGCTGGAGGCTGGGTGGAGGACAAAGGAAACCGGGGTGAGATACAGTAGGCACCACACACAAAAACGTCCTTCTCTCCTAGCGTCTCTACTCTGCTGAGGGGGTTCCTCTTCAGGGCCAGTGGCCGCTTAGCGTACTTCAGGAAGTTGCCACAATCCTTCCTCGAGGGGAGAGGTTCTCCCTGCCTTTATAGCTGGCCGACTCTCTTGTGGCAACATGGCCGGCGGGTCTTCCCCATTGGCAATCATGCAGCAGGTGTGATAATACTGACGATCAGTGACTTTCCCCAGTGCTTGTCTTTTGGGGAAAGGCCGTTGTCCATGGTGCTGATCTCCTTTTCCCCTTGTGGAGGATCTTTGGCATCTAGGCCCTCCACAATATATATATATATATATATATATATATATATATATTTTTTTTGTGTTAAATAAAAGTACAAGTGTGAATAAAACATTTACACAAATGTATTACTGATAAATAAATAGTTGAACTGTAGCAAACCAGTTCTGAACTGTTTAACAGCAAATGGTTTACGATGTAATGCCGTCCTGGTTGTAACCTGTAAGCTGTCTCACTTTGTGAAGCACTTTCACAAAGCAGGTAGTACCTAACAAGGAAGCCTCCTTAATATTAGGAGCCAGAGACAGGTGGAATGAGGTGGTGGTCACAGGTTTGCCATCAGGTGCTGTGCTGCGCTTGAGGGCTTGTATACAGATGACTAGGCTCAAACATTATGCAAGGATAATGACTGACTATGTACCTCCAAGCAACGGCTCGGGGCTACGGTTTGGGAACAAACAGAAGGGCCTGTGTCTCCTTCATGTCTAAAATGAGAAACCTAGTGAACACACACAAATAGCAGCGAAGCGCGTCTGGAAGCTTGCAAAGCTACGGCGTCATCTCTGTTTTGAAGTTAGCTATAGTCCCAGTGCTATCACCTTAGCGCTCCTCCTCTAGTCCTGTTTCACATCTCGTTTTTTCCCCTGTACATCCTCCTCGCCTCCATCTTTGATTCCTTCTCTCTGCCTGGCGTTTGGCTCTCCCTGCATCTGCTCTGTGTAATCTGGGCTCCACTCCAGAGCTTGTTATCCTTGTTGTCAAAGCGCTCTTTCCTTGCATCTCATTGTCTCCTCATATCTGGATTGCCATTGTTTGTCTCTTTCCTCCCGTTTGTCGCGCGCTGTCTCTCTCAATGGACACTTTTTTTGTGTTTCTGTTCTTCGTCTTCTTCAAAGTGTTCTTCTCTCCAAAATGTATATTCATTTGATAACTCTTTTATTTTATCCGTCGCTGTTTTTGTGTTGCCTCTTTCTCCTGCTTTCTTTCCCTCTATCCGCTCTTCCCATCGTGCCCTCCTCTCTCTCTCTCTCTCTCTCTCTTTCTCTCTCTCTCTCTCTCTCTCTCTCTCTCTCTCTCTCTCTCTCTCTCTCTCTCTCTCTCTCCCTCCCTCTGTTGCTCCCTCGCTCGCTCGCTCTCACTTCTCCTCTCCATTAGTGGGTGTGATTGTGAAGGGAAGGCGAGTGCAAGCGGCCATTAGAGAACACTTAGCAGCCTCCATATCCAAATGCAAACTGACAGCCACTCTGATCAACTGCTGCTACTGCTGCTTCTCGTCCCCGCGCACGCATACGTGTACGTGTGTGCATCCGTTGGTGCGCCTGTGTCTGTGTGTGTGCGTGCGTGCGTGCACGTGTGTGTGTGTCTGTGTGTGTTTGTGTCTCTGAAAGAAAAAGACTGTGTGTGTGTATGTATGCAATGGGAAAGAGAGACAATTTGGGGAAAGAAAGACGAGAAGGGCCTTCAAGCTTGTAAACCAAATTATTCTATATTCTCTCTCTCCCTCTCTCCCTGCCTCCCTCCCTCACTATTTTCTTGCTCTTTTTCTCTCTCTCTTCCTCCTTCTGTCCCTCCCTCCCTCCCTCTCTCTCTTGCTCTCTCACTCTCTCTGTCTCCCTCTCTCTCTCTGTCTCTCTGTGTCTCTCTCTCCCTCTTTCTCCCTCTCTCAGTGTGTGTGTGTGTGTGTGTGTGTGTGTGTGTGTGTGTGTGTGTGTGTGTGTGTGTGTGTATCCCAATGTGGTAAAGAGAGATAAAGAAGGCGACCGGTTGCATGCTTCAGTGTAGTGGTGCATTGGTTTCTATTTGTGTGTTTCTTAATTTGTCAGTGTTAGAGAGACAGAGACGTAGCCCCGGGCTTCACTCTCTATCACTGCATGGATGCTCCTGTGATTTATCACACAGGTGTGTGTGTGGGTGTGTGCGTGCGTTTCTGTGTTTGCTAGAAGAACCCCCCCCCCCCCCCCCCCCCACTCCA
>JACYXH010000087.1:472500-477500 GCA_026745465.1 Lota lota | reverse complement strand
TAGCTATCGATTGATCTATATATATATACATACATACACATACATACATATATATATATACACATGTATATACATATATATATATATACATGTGTATATACTGTATGTGTATGTATATATATGTATATATGTATGTATATACATATGTATATATGTATGTATATATATATGTATATATATATGTATATATATGTATATTTAGAGAGAGAGAGAGAGATTTCATATCATGTTACAAAATCTTACTAAAATAGGAAAATACAAATGATTAGATTGTCAATCAGATGTCCAATTTGTATTTGTTAGTATTTTGTAGCAATAATCTGCCAGACTTTTTTTGTGACGATGCCATTCTAAATGAATTCATTTATATAGATGTATTCATGCGACAGGCTTCAAGGGGAATAAAACAGTTGAGGCTGCATCAGTCACTGCCAGCACATGCAAACTCATGAAAGATTTAAAGGAAAAATAAAAGAGTTGTCCAACCAGAAGATAAGAAGAAAAAATAAAGGTTAGCCAAGGGAAGGAACACAAGGCACATTTTTTTAAATGTATTCATTATTTACTCCTTGATGAGATAAAAATGTATATAATATATTTGTTTATATATATATATATATATATATATATTGGGGCTCATGTGGCTAAAATTTTGGATTTCTGCATGAGGAAGTCAAATGAATTTGGTGTGCATCTGCATGCATGCATGTGTGTGTGTTTGTGTGTGTTGTGTGTATCAACTCATGGTCAGTCCGAATGCCCGAAACGTCGGGCTAATCAGTCACGCAGCAGGACCAGGGAGCAGATTGTAAGTGAATATGACTAATACTTGGCACAGCCTTTGTTGTGGCTGTCAGTTAGCCGACCACGGTGCCGTCTACGCTCTGAAATACAACCGTAGCCGCTCTCCGTCTCCAGGCCTTTTCAACGCTTCCTTTTAAAAAGGAATTTGAATAATTGTTCCACGTTGATGACACAGCCACTCTTCAAAGGAAAACAAAATCCCTTCAAAACAACGTTTTTTTTTTATACGATTGATCTCATCACATAGGAAAAGTGTTAGGGCGAGGTTGCTATGCTAGGAATGTGTTGGCATTGCAATCTATCCCTTATTATTGTCACTCACCTGTTAATTAAGAATGACATCACTGATGACACCACGGTAAACTATTTCTGTCTTGTTCCGGCGGTCGTATTCATATTCGTATCCACCACTTTGTTTGTCAGGACAGCGGTCATTGATTCTGTACCCTCTCTCTCTCTCTCGCTCTCGCTCTCTCTGTCTCTGTCTCTCTCTCTCTCTCTCTCTCTCTCTCTCTCTCTCTCTCTCTCTCTCTCTCTCTCTCTCTCTCTCTCTTGCTCTCTCTATCTGGTTCTCTGGCTCTCTATCGCTCTCTGGCTCTCTCTCTCTCTCTCTCTCTCTCTCTCTCTCTCTCTCTCTCTCTCTCTCTCTCTCTCTCTCTCTGACTTTCTCTCTCTCTTCCTTCTCTTTCTCTGTCCCTATGTCTCTCAATTCAATTCAGTTCAATTCAAAATAGCTTTATTGGCAAGGAGAATAAACATTTACTTTGCCAAAGCAGTTCCAAAATCAAACAAAGTAAACACAACAATGTCGACTTGATAAAAATATAAATTTAGAATACAAAAATACAATATAATACAAAATACTATACATATATGATTGAAAACATGATATGTATGAAACAATAAGTTACGCTACTATGCATAAACATTTATAATTTGCAGTTTAGAATATCATGCTGTAGTGCAATTGTAACTTGAAAGTAATATATAGTATGGTACAGTAGAAATGTCCTTAAGCTTAAGTTATCTTGACAGTGTCTGTGTTGTGTTGGGTCTGTGCATAATCTCTCTCTCTCTCCCTCCCTCGCGCTCTCTCTCCCTCCCCCACTCGCTCACCCTCCTCTCTCTCTCCCCCACTCGCTCTCCCTCTCTCTCTCTATATCCCTCCCTCCCTCTCTCTCCCTTCCCCGCTCTCTCCGTCTTCCTCCCTCCCTCCCTCTCTCTCTGTCTCCCTCTCTCTCTCTTCCTCCCTCTCTCTTTCTTTCTCTCTCTCTCCCTCTTCCTCTCCCTCTCTCTTTCTTTCTCTCTCTCTCCCTCCGCCGCACTATCCCTCTCCCTCCCTCTCTTGCTCTCTCTCTGACTCCCTACCCCCCCCCCCCCCCCAGGTGTCTCCCAGCTGTGACCAGGTGCTGGTGAACGGTAAGGAGATGCGGGGCCGTCAGTCGCTGGCGGTCAACTTCACCTACCTGCACCTGACGGCCACGCTTCGGCTGAGCGTCTGGGTGCCGCGGCTGCCCCTGCAGATCCACGTCTCAGACACGGAGCTCAGCCAGGTGAAGGGCTGGAGGGTGCCCATCGTCACCAACAAGAGGTAACGCCACCCCCACCCCCACCCCCACCCCCACCCCCCTTCGACGCAAAGGTGACCCCTCGCCCCCCCCCCCCCCCCCCCCCCCCCCCCCCCACACCTCAGTCTCAGCCTCTTTGCACCAGGTCCATAATGTGAGTCGTCCTGAACGTCCGACACAGAGAGGGTTAAGCTGGCTGGCATCTCTCATTGGCTGTCAGCCTTGTCACTCACAGAAATGAAGACGTAGCCCCGGCGCGCTATGGGTGTATCAGGTTTATTCGGACATTTATATCCATTGGTTTAGTCAGTTTTGCGGTTTATCTTTCTTTCGTATACCACTGAGAAATTGGCTCTGTTTTTCTAGAAGCCCTGTTCCCAGCATATGGTCCTGTGGGCAGTACCAGACCAGTTAAGTCTTGGATGGGGCTGTTCTATTTCAGATTATAATTCTATACGCTTTATAGAATGTAGATATTGTATATTTATTTTATAATACATTTGAACAGAAAAATTCAATTGCATTGAAATTGAAAGAATGCTGTTTGAAACAAACACAAAAATGAATAGAATGTTACTAAAGTGGTAAATAAGCGCTCTCTTGTTTGATCTCTGATCAGTCGTCATTGATTAATACTCCTATCTCAGAACAAAGGACGGAATCAAATTAGATTAATGTTTTCAATTTTCAATATTTTCATTTATTCCTACCAGTTCAACTGAAGCAAAATCCCACCTGAAAAAATGAAAGAACACAATTTTAACAAGGGAACAATGAAAGTAACCACATGTGGGTCTTTGTGTGTGATTGTGTTCATGCACGTGTTTTTGTGTGTTGGGTTAGTCTGTGAGTGTGTAAGATGGTGTAGATGAGTGTATGTGTGTGTGTGTGTGTGTTTGTGTGTTGGTGTGTTTATGGTGTGTGTCTGTGTGTGTGTGTGTGTGTGTGAGAGAGAGAGTGTAGGTATAGAGAAATATAATAAAGTGCTTATTGAACACAGCAGGTCAGCGGACATATTGTCCAGTCTATTACTCCTGATGAGGTCGTCGCCTGCCTTCCCGTACAAATCAAAACTACTGTGGTGTGGGCATTATTATCATTATATATAGAGCAGTCAGTCACACGCGCACACACACACACACACACACACACAGACGCAGAGACACACACACACACACACACACACATTTTCTCTTTTATTTTCTCTCGCCTCAAGTGTGAAACCTATTACACACACACACACACACTCATTTTCCACAATACCTTTTCATACCACACAGACAACATCAGAAAAGTACACTCCCAACTTCAAGCCTTTTCTTTCTTTTAGGTAAAATGTAGGTAAAAGCTTTCTTCTTTCTTTCAATGTTCCTCCTCCAGCGGGCCGGGCTGTTAGCAAGGGCCCCGCCATCCAGACGAGCGGGGTTACTCCAGCGGCACACGTCTGAAGCACATTTAGTACATGACAAGAACAACACTTCCTCTCCTGCAGTGGGGTTGAATAATTCAGGGCAGCGCCTCGTCGCGTAGCACCGTGTGTTGTACCCCCCCCCCCCCCCAGTCCCCCCCCCCCCCCCCCCCCCCACCCCCCCCCCCGGCTGGGTGGGAGTGCTTAACCTTGTTCCACAGTGGAACATAGAGGGAGGGGGGGGGGGGGGACTTCTGAAGATGGGCTTTGCTCTCCGTCTCACCTGTCATTCTTTAGCGTGTAAGAAAGCAAAAAGCAAACAAAAAACATCCGCCATCCGGGGTGGATTTAACCCTGGCGATGAAAAAGCGCACACATCTTAGCGTCTGAACCCCAGCTGGACCCGCTCCATAGAGACGACACGGGAGAGTCTTTGTGGAAACACAACGGAGCGCGGCATGAAAAGAGCCCGCACACACTGCCGGCCCCCAGTAGCTTACCTTTATCGCTCTCGCTCTCTCCTGTGTGCTCTCTCTCTCTCTCTTGTTCTCTCTCTCTCTCTCTTTCTATCTTTCTGTCCCGTGTCCGCTCTCTTGCTTTCTCTTGTTCTCGCTGTCTCTTGTCCTCGATCTTGATCTCCCTCTCTTTCTTCCTCTCTCTCTCTTGCTCTCTTCCTCTCTCTCTCTATCTTTCACTTTCATCTCTATATATATTTTTTGCTTACTTATTTTGTTATTCTTTTCAGAAGTTATGTGATGTCTGTGTATATTTATTCTGTCACGGGGTAAATGTGGCGTGAATCTTTTTACTTTTATGTAAAAAGTTTCACTCCATCTTTTGGTGTGAATCTCTGTCCCTCGGCCTCTCCCTCTCTCTCTTGCTCCCTCTCTCTCTCTCTCTCTCTTCTTTGTTCCCTCTACCTCTGTGTGTATATGTCTCTCTCTCATCTCACCTCTGTCAGAGAAGAAAGACACTCTCCTGCACACACACACACACACACACACACACTCACACATCCAATGCCATGTCTGCATTTATGCACACATAATGATGTACACTCTTGTATAAAGAGCTATACACATTAATCTAATACACACTCTCTTACACACAAACACACACTCTCACACACTGTAATCACCAGTTCTGGCACTGAAAGAGTTATTTTACAGAATACCTGTTCTATTTCTCAGAGCAAAAATCTGTTTTGGCCGCATGTGTGT
>JACYXH010000087.1:442500-470000 GCA_026745465.1 Lota lota | reverse complement strand
ATATATCCCGCTTTCCAAAGCGCTTTACACAATGTACGTGCGTGTGCATGTGCGCTTTGCGTGCGTGTGCGTTGCATGCGCGTGTGTGTGTAGAAGGGAGTATCACACCTCATCCATTACCATCATAGTCAAAGGATTTGTCCGCTATGCTAAGACCCCGGGATAATTGTTCATATGTCTAGATGTAAATCAGCCATGATTTTGGTTCAACTCAGCCCCTCTCGCGGTGTACGCGGGTTCCGAAATTGGGCAGTTGGCGAACCATTGACATCCGTGCTATTCCAAATGAGTATTTAGCAGCTCCCAGTTCTGACTCCAAATGAAGTGCTTGTTTCCCGGTTGAATGAAATACACGTAAACGAGACTGTCCACCTAACTCAAACGTCTCTTTTCCCCACTGAGCCAGGCCCCTTGCAACCGGTGGGTCAAAGCAATAGAAAGAAATCCACAGTTCCATCCAAAATTAACCACCGTGCTCATGACCACGACATAAACCATTAGAGGATTCTAAGAATCCTCGAAGCTAGCAACTAGCAACTCAAGGGCAGCTAGCAACTCAAGGGCAGCTAGCAACTCAAGTGCAGCTACCAACTCAGTCTCTAAGTCCGTGAGCATGCGCAGTGGCGTGTAAACAAAGAGTCGAAACTTGTGGATTTGTTCGTTTCTGGGCACTATTGGAGAAAACGACCTAGCCAGGGCAGTTTGTATGCGCTTTACTTGGGTTGGTCAAAACGTACATACAGCTGTGAGAGCTGTTAAACACTCGTTTGGAATATAATGGATGTCAGTGCCTTGCCAACTGCCCAAGTTTCGGAACGCACGTACACCGCGAGGGGAGGTGAGTTGAACAAACATCATCGCTGATATACATCTCAACATAGACACGGTCAACAACTAACCCGTATTAGCAAACCGGCCGATTCCTTTTTAAGAATCTGTTAAACGGGCAGTGGAGGGGCGGGGGCCAAGCTGGCTGTTATGATGTTATTATGGTCTGTGCTGCAGGTGGAGCACCCTCGCATCGCCAAACTGATCGATGGACGCATTCTGATGGGCAGGGACCTGGGAATCACCACGATACAGGTACAAGCCCACCGCCTCCAGCTTCTCCTGTGGGACACTCCATGCTCGCCTCTCTACCCCTGCCTGGTCCTGTCTCCCGGTAAAAGGTTACAGCCCTGCTTCTACATCCACGCCGTCTCTGATGGGACTCTGGCAAGTGGTGGACATGTGGGCCGATGCACTAAAGTGTTCATGCAGCAACACCCTGATCTATTCCATTTACAAATGATATCCCCCCCCCCCCCCATCGGCGTATTCAGGATGATGTTCTCAGGTGATGAACCACGGTAATAAATAACACATTTTAGTCCCGCTATCGACTCCTGGCAGACCTGTAGGCTCTCTTCCAAAACCAAATTAAACAAAATGGCCGTAAAAAAAGAAGAAAAAAAGAATCAATACTAATAAAAATCTATATCCAGCGCAGAGTATTCTGTGGATTCGACACACTCAGCATGTGTCCAGGGGAGACTTTTGTTTGGACACCTATAGGCCGACTTGGCTTCTCTATGGCTCGGTCTGCTGGAGTCCCACCAGCTTCCCCTCTCAACAGATAGTGTCTGCTGCTTCTGTGCCAGACACTGCGCGGAGGGCCAATCATTAGGACCTGCGCTCCATGCATCCAGTCTCTCTCTCTCTTCTCTTCCTCTTCCTTTGTCCTGCTAGCACCTCAATGTGCTTGTTGGATCTGGCCTTTATCTATTAAGATATGGGATGATGCTGTGAGGCCTGGCACACGCACTCACACGCGCTCGCACACACACACACGCACGCGCGCACGCACGCACGCACACACACTTCACATCTGAAATGTTTTTATGTAGAAAATATTTGTATTTATTTAAGTTAACTGTTATCCTACTTACCGGTAAACTGCAATAAGTTGTGTGTCTGCGTGTGTTTGTGTGTGTGTGTGTGTGTTTGTGTGTCTGTTGTTTACCTGCCTCATCTTGGAATTTCAGAGAACAGCTGGGTATTTTTTGGAGTGTTTCCACCGGGAACTCAGCTTGTAAACACACACACACACACACACACACACACACATACAGTACATATTCACACACACACACACACACACACACACACACACACACACACACACACACACACACTCAGACACAGCATTCCCAGTAATATACCAGAGCAGACAGACATTGTTGGATAGTTTGACATTTCAATTTAATTCCCTTTATCCCTCTCTGTCTCTCTAAGTCTCTCTCTCTCTTTCTCTCTCTCCTTCTCTCTAGAACTATATATCTATATATCTACAGTATATAAATATAAAAAATATATATATATTTACATCTCTCTCTTTCTACCTCTCTCTCCTTCTATCCTCTCACTCTCTCTCTCTCTGTCTCTCTCTCCACCCCCTTCATCATCTTATTCTCTCTCTATCATGGCGAGCAATCCCTGAGACGTCAGTCAGACCATTTTGTTTTTCTGCCGCGCCGACGCCCGCGATCGACTCGACGACACCCCCGACCGCTTCGGCAGCAGGCTTTATTTGTCCACCAATCAGATCGTCCCGTCCTGCTATCGCCTACTAGCTGCACCACGATGATGGGCTTTTCCTAATCGCCTTCCCGTTCACTCACTCTGTCGGCTGCTCTCTCGCTCAATTGCATCCGCAATCTCTGCGCTCTCACAAACAGCCTCCCCCGTCTCCCCCCCTCCACTCGCGCTCCTGATTCTGCCTCACGAAGGAGCCTGCCCCTCACCCCCGTCACCCCTCTCTGTCCTTCACTCCCCAGCGCTCTGATACCCACACCGGGGTCGGATATCCATCTGAACACACAGACACGGGCCGTAATGGACTGCAGGCTATCAGACACAAGCCTCCGTGCTAAGATAGAAGATCTGACACTGCTGTAGGAAAACAGCGAGACGCGTGTAGCATGTGGAATGGAACTACTGTACGGTGTTTTAATCAACGCTCTTTTCTATATCGCGCTCTCTCTCTCTCTTCTCTCTCTCACTCACTCTCTCTCTCTCTCTCTCTCTCTCTCTCTCTCTCTCTCTCTCTCTCTCTCTCTCTCTGTGGCATATACTCTTTTTTTCCTCCTAAACTTTTTCGATCTCTCTCACACCCACAAACTCATAATGAACAGCAATGAGACGGAAGGGATCACTGTGTGTGTGTGTGTGTGTGTGTGTGTGTGTGTGTGTGTGTGTGTGTGGCAGATAGTGCTTCACTATTTATCCT
The DNA here is from genome assembly GCA_026745465.1 of Lota lota. Lineage (NCBI taxonomy): Eukaryota > Metazoa > Chordata > Actinopteri > Gadiformes > Lotidae > Lota > Lota lota. The sequence continues at coordinate 466,732 of JACYXH010000087.1, read as the reverse complement.
GTGTTGGATTGTCTCTCTTATATGAACTGACAGTATAACTGTTTTCTAGCCTTGGTTGTCTTCGCCTATAACAAAAAACATACTCAGCCTTTATAGCTGTGTGTGTGTGTGTGTGTGTGTGTGTGTGTGTGTGTGTGTGTCTGTGTGTGTGCGTGCGTACGAGCGTGCATTCATGTGTGTCTGCGTTCATGTGTTCACTGCATTCACGTGTACATTTGTAGATTACATACATTGTATACATTTGTGGTTGAGCGTGTAATTGTGTGTGTGTGTGTATGTACGGGCATGCATACATATATGCATGTGTATGTATATGTTATATGTAAAACATTTTGAGTGTGTGTGTGTGTGTATATGCTTATCTGTTTGTTTGCACGTGTGCGTCTGTGCGCGTGTGTGTGGGCGTGTGAGTGTGTGTGTGTGTGTGTGGGCGTGTATGTGTGAGTGTGTGTGTGTGTGTGTGTGTGTGGGCATGCGTTAGTCATTCCTTGTCACCCAGAGTCCTTCCAGAGCTGTAACCTCCTGAGACAGCTCCCCTGTCCGTGTGTCCCCTCAGGCTTCCCTCTCACCCACTCCCCCCCTCCCCCCAGGAGCCCTCCTGGGTCAGAGATAACTTAGCACTTACCTTCATCGCCGCTAGTGTGTGTGTGTGTGTGTGTGTGTGTGTGTGTGTGTGCGCGCCGCAGTGTGTGGGTTACAGTGTGTGTGTGTGTGTGTGTGCACGTGTGTGCCATAGTGTGTGGGCTACAATGTGTGTGTGTGAGTGTGTGTGCGTGCGCCACAGTGTGTGGGCTGCTATGTGCGCGTGTGTGCCATAGTGTGTGGGCTACAATGTGTGTGTGTGTGCGTGCGCCACAGTGTGTGGGCTGCTATGTGCGCGTGTGTGCCATAGTGTGTGGGCTACAATGTGTGTGTGTGTGTGTGCGTGTGAGTGTGTACGTGTGAGTGTGTGTGCGTGCGCCGCAGTGTGTTGGCTACAATGTGTGTGTGTGTGTACGTGTGCGCCGCAGTGTGTGGGCTACAATGTGTGTGTGTATGTGTCTGTTGGGGCTGCAGTGTGCCCCTATAAGCCAGCCACTGCAACAGGTCTCACGGGGGGGGGGGGCTGGGTGGGGGGGGGGGACCCGTCCCATCCCATCCCATCCCATCACATCCCATCACATCCCATCACATCCCATCACATCCCAGACAGCTCTCTCTCTGCTACCAGATGGAGACACACTTCTGATCCCTTCAGCACATTTTTTGGGGGTGAATTTCTTACCATGTCCGACTGGACAGGCGTAACCTTCTGTCTACTAATAACTCTGAAAAGAAGAACTCGTCGCGATACCAAGTTTTATAGTCTGAATTAATTCGCTCTTCACTCCCTGGCTCCCTTCTCCCTCACTGATCTCCTCCATCGTTACACCACCCACCCACAGCCTCCGATCCACTGACACCAGCCTCCTCTCCACCCCCACCAGAACCGAGCACCGAACCTGGGGCCAGGGCCTTCTCTGTGGCCGCCCCCCCCCCCCTCTGGAACGCTCTCCGCAAACAAATGGCTCACTCCACCTCTTCCCTCTCTTTTCAAATATCACTCAAAACACACCTTTTTAAAATAGCTTTTAACATCTCACTCTCCTCACCTCTTTGTCCCTCTTTCTGCCCCTTCATTTTGTCTTGTTTTTAATGTCTCTGGGAACCTTTTATTTTGTCTTGTTTTTAATCCTGTATGTCGTCTTTTGTAAAGTGTCTTCTAGAAAAGCGCTATACATATCAAATGTGTTATTATTATGATCATTTTAAGGAGAAGATATGCCCTTAAAATGATCAACAATTGATGTTTGAAACATTGGAGAGAAAGGAAAACTAGTTTTAGTCAGCTACTTTACATTTTCATTACAATTTCCTGTTCCTGTTCATATGTTTTGATATTGTGTAAAAATTCCCCATGATTATCATGATAATACCTTTTTGAAATGTAATTATTACCACCTGAAATGCACCAATAGCCTCATCAGAAACGCAGGCTGATTCTGATAGACCCCAACCAGTGGAAAAGAAGACACAATATTTCAGCAGCTGTACCTGTGTGTTGATGTGAGAAGTTGTTGCCCTCTCATTGTCATATTTCTAAGGGAGTCAACCCGGTGTGTCCTTTTGTCTCTGTCGTTGCATTCTGTGTGACTCCAGGTGCTGTCGCCTCTCTCTGACTCCATCCTGGCAGAGAAGACCGTCACGGTGTTGGACGACAAGGTAAAAAAAGATCTGGAAAGACAGCAAGCCTTGTACTTGTTAACAAAAGCTCAACACCCAAGTGATGTGAGTTGATGGTTACGTCGTCATTCATCTTGTCTCCGGTTGCTTGACTTCCCTTCATTTTCCAAAACAGGGTTTCAAATATTTCACTTGATGATTTTTCTTTTTTTATCTGTCTTGTCGTGGCACAGCGGGGAAATTGTTTATTAGCAAGCTCTGTGGTCGCACACAAGTTTCTGAATTGAACAATGGATGGATGGATGGATGGATGGATGGATGGATGGATGGATGGTTAAAAGACGGTATAGAAGGATGATTAAATGAACAGATGAAGGAGGGATCGTTGGAAGAAACCAAGGATGCTTGATTCAATAAATGGCCTGATAAGGTCAGCCTGGATCTGTGAGCAGCAACGTTAATGTAAACAGATGGATGGATCATGGAATGGCACACGTCAACAGGCTTGACCTTTCTGCCTGCTGTGTAGGTGACCATCACAGACCTGGGGGTACAACTGGCTGCGTCCCTGTCTCTCAGTATGGCGGCTGTCCCTGGGAGCTACCAGGCGATCACGCTAACCGCCAGCGCTACTGACCTGCTGCACGCGCCCAAACAGGTAGGTTGGACGTTGGAAAGCGTGCAATACGATCACGCAGACCCAGGATCAGCCATTCGGAGTCCGTTCAAGCGGACGCACTCGTCATCTCGAGTGTGCTGGGGGAGGGGACGGTGTTGCTCAGCAGAGGCCAAACTGCAAAGTGAGCATCAAGGTTCTACGGTGTCAACAAGGTCGGCCTTGGTCGGGGAGCTTTTCGGTGGGAAAGAAACAAATATGTGAAAAAAGGAGGAGGAGTATGCAAGCTGTGAGGGTGGTCTGATGAATATGTAGAAGGCGTACGCGAAGAGCGAGTGAGGGCGGTCTGGCTGGCCAGGGACCTTGGAGCACTGTATAGTGCCAGGTGTGCACTCTGCGTTCTGTTTAGCATCGGATGACATGCTATGGGTCTTGTGTTATCGCAAGGCGGGGGTTCTTGACCTAGCCTGGACAATGCACTACGTGTATGTAGATGCCAGTACTGGCGCACAAGGTCAGCTGTGTAGGACGATACAATGTAGAACAGGATGTGGTGTTGTAATATCCGCATATGCCTCCACACGCATGCATGCACACACATGTACACACACACACACACACCTACACACACATACCTGCACAAACGTATGCACACACACGCACACACACGCCATTAGCAATGCTTGTATACACACACACACACCTACACACACACACCTACACACACATACCTGCACAAACATATGCGCACACGCACACACACACATGCCCTTAGCAATGCTTGTATACACACACACACACACACACACACACACACACACTCAAACGCATACTAACACAAAGGTACACACACACTGTAATTACATGGGCATATACACACATACCTCCAAGCACACACACACTGATAACATAGGCATATACGCATATAAAATCTCATTTTCTCTCAACCACTCACCTCTCTCTCTGTATGTGTTTATCAATCAAGTTAATGTTACCACATAGTACCGGCTTGCACATTCTAATTGAAGTACTAATTGAACAAGGAACAGCTCAAAGGAGAGATTTGATTGGGCAGTTTATCCAGGCATTGATTCCTCTCTCCCTCTACCCCCCTCCCCTCCTCTTTCTCTGTATTTCTTTGAGTTTTCAACTCCCTCCATCCCCCTTTTCTCTTCCTGTTACCTAGAGATGAGGATGAGGTGGAGGAGAGTAGTGATGCAGAGAGAGAGCGGGAGGGAGGGAGAGAGAGACATTGCAACATGGAGAGAGAGTGCTGAAAGTTGGAACTTAATTACTTTTCTTGCAAGAGTTATTCGGTTGCCACTTAGCTGCACAATGTTCTCCGCACTCTGATTAGGGAGAGAGAGCGAAGGCTTTATCGGGGGAAATTAGAGGGCTGGGTTTACCCAGTGAAACATAGCCTGTCCACTGGGCTTGGAAGTTATGTTGGCGATGGAAGGAAGGAAGGAAGGAAGACTGAAAGAATGAAAGAGATCGTACAAGCCTATGTCTCTTTAGCTCGAGGTCCTAATTAAAGGATTGTATCTGTATTTGTAACTATTAACCAATCTTTACATTTTAGCTGAAGCTGAACAGTCTCTCCCTCTCTCTCTCTCTCTCTCTCTCTCTCTCTCTCTCTCTCTCTCTCTCTCTCTCTCTCTCTCTCTCTCTCTCTCTCTCTCTCTCTCTCTCTCTCTCTCTCTCTCGCTGAGATGTTTATTTACATTTTTTCTTGTATGGAAATCTGTTATAAAGCGCTTAAACAATAAATAAATGAAATCTCTGTCACACACACACACACACACACAGGAAGCGGCGATCACTGCGTGGATTCAGTACAGCGATGGCTCTGTGACGCCGCTGGACATCTACGACCCTAAAGACTTCCTCCTGTCTGCGGTCTCCCTGGACGAGGGAGTCATCTCCACCATCAACCAGGTACAGCTCCTTTATGGAAGGATCAGGAACTGACAACGACATTTTGTCATGACATATACATATTTACACAATGTACTATGATATATTGGAATACCAAAATAAGTCTTTTCTATATTTAAAATGCTGCGTAGTAAATAATCGTTAGTCACTTAATATTAATAAATTAGCTGGAAAAGTACGAGAAGCAGTAAGCAAGCACGATCCCATTTTAAAGTGCAAGTTAACTCCCAGTTTCAGCTGGAATTTGAACACAATGAGATTTAAAAACTTAAGTTTTGGGCTTCTAGGATGGAGTGGGGTGCGTGTTATCATCATGGTTACGATGTACACCAACTTTGTGATACTACTTTTCAAGATCACAGAAGACCTACTAACACCTTTTAAACAAAAACAACAACAGTTGGGGTTCACTGGCACTTTAACATCAGAGTTTTCAAAATATCAACCAAACGTTGCAGTTTGGTGTGTATGTAGCTATCCGGTTCTCTTTCTTTGTCTATCGGCTTCCCTTGACTGATTGTTGGACTATTGATCTCATTCCCACAAGGACGCCTGTGCTTGACACTTGCCTACGGCTCACATTGATTGGGTTGTGTTTGGATGGTTCTGAGCTCATTTATTACAAAGCAGTTTGCTGAATGAGTGAATGCATGAATGAGTAAATGAACGAATGTGTGAATGAATGAGTGAACAAATGTGTGAATGAATGAGTGAACTAATTAATGACTTGATGAGTGAATGAGTGAGTGAATAAATGAGTGGATGAATGAATGAACGTGTGAGTGAATGAGTGAATGAACAAATTAGTTAATGAGTGAACAAATTAATAAATTGATGAGGGAATGAATGCATGAGGGAATGAATGAATACGTGAATGAATGAATGAATGGGCGAGTGGGTGAATGAATGAATGAATGAATGAATGGGCGAGTGAATGAATGAATGCCTAAAAGCCTTACTTGGTCAACTGAAGGAGCAGCGCTGGCCGACGGTGGTGGCGGAGGGGGAGGGCCAGGGCCCGCTGGTCCGGGTGGAGATGGTCATCTCCGAGACCTGCCAGAAGTCCAAGAGGAAGAGCGTGCTGGCGTCCGGCGTGGGGAGCGTCAGGGTGAAGTTCGGCGCCCCGAGCGAGGAGAATGGCGGCGAGGAGGCGGCGGAAGGCGGGGCCCAGGAGGTGGGCGGAGGAGGAGGAGGAGGAGGAGGAGGAGCGGGGAGAGGCGTGGACAACAGCACCAGAAGCAAGGTGGAGAAGGAGGGAGGAGAGTGGAAGTACAACAACGCCGGCTCGGAACGAGAGGAGGGAGCCATGAGGAAGGTGGGATGGAGGAAAGGAGGGGAGGAAAGGATGGAGAGGAAAGCAGGGGAGGAAAGTATGGAGAGGAAAGCAGGGGAGTGAGGAGGGGAGGCACGGTGGAGAGGAAAGGAGGGGATGAAGGGTGGGGAGGAAAGAAGGGGAAGAAAGGAGGGGAGGAAAGGTGGCGAGGAAAGGTGGAGAGAAAAGAAGTGGAGTGAGGAGGGGAGGCACGGTGGAGAGGAAAGGAGGGGATGAAGGGTGGAGAGGAAAGAAGGAGAGGACGGGAGGAAAGGATAGGAAGGATCTTATGGTTAGGATGTGTCTTATAATGCGGCCTATGTGAGACTAACTGTAGCTTAAGACCAATACAAATAGCTTGACTTGGGGAGACGAAAAGGAGGGGTGGAGGAGAGGGAAAGGACAGGCGGGGAGGAAAAGGAGGTGATGAAACCAACTCTGAACGTGGATTGTGAACTTGTTTCTTTACGTTTTGACCCAACGACCAGCGTGTCATCTTCTAAACCTCCTGCTTATCCCTGCCGTTCCAGGTCAGCACCACCACGAAGAGCACAGTGACCCATCGCACAGCGGGCAGTAAGCCAGGTGGCGGTGGTGGTGGTGGTGGTGCTGGTGGTGCTGGCAGCAGAAGTGGCCGCGGCGGAGGCCCCGGACAAACGGGGGACTTCAGTAGCTACCCTGCCCAAGTGGAGGTACCGGGAACCGGGGAGAACAACGTGGCCACTAGAGGCCTTTCAGACCTGGAGATTGGGATGTATGCGCTACTTGGAGTGTTCTGCCTGGCCATCATGGTGTTTCTCATCAACTGTGTCAGCTTCGCCTTCAGGTACGTACTGGGAATGTCTGAGTCCTTCTCGATCTCGTTGTTTTCAGATGGGACATTTTGTTGCTGATATAAATGCGTGCGGTGTACCGAAAGGTCAAGACAAAACGAAGGCCACGTCCTTGTTTTGCATTGTCATTTGCCATTTGTGTATTAAGGGGACCCATTGTACAAATATGGCTTTTCCTTGCGCATAACATGGCGTTCGTTGGGAATGTTCCAGACTGTAGGAACTTGAAATCTGTAACCTGCCATGTCTTTGGGTAGTCCCGCTTTAAAGTCGCTACTGGGGAAATGGGGACCGATTTGAGCCAGTAGTGACTGGCAACGGTACTGCACGCAGATTGTTGAAGCGATTCACAGAAACAGAAACGTGCCCTTTGCACTCCCAAAAAGCAGAAAGAAAAACGGAAATCTCTGTACCATCTCCCGAAAGACCAATCCACGAGGAGGTGGTTGGCAGGGAGGGAGGGAGGGAGGATCAGTTCGGGGATGGATGTCACACTACAGATGATTGATTCACCCCCGTCGTTCAGCCATACATTTGCCGCTACAGGGGCGTCTTTCAGCACGAGTCGGCTCCTATCTGGCCCTCTAACTCTCTCCCCCTTTGCAGGTACCGCCACAAGCAGCTCCCCGTGCTGGAGACGGGCGGCAACATGAACCACGCCCACGACTGGGTGTGGCTGGGCAACGAGGCCGACCCCGGCCCCCACGCGTGCCAGGGCCCGCTGCCGGACGAGTGCGCCACCACCACCACCACCACCATCATCGACCGCAACGAGGGGGGCTACGGGGAGAGCAAGTACCTGCTGAACGGGGCGGGCAGCTGCATGGTGGTGGGCACGGGCACGGGCACCGTAGGGGGCCACCGGGGCGTCCCCCACGGGCAGACCCTGCCCCGGTCGGTCCCCGAGCCTCGCCAGTGCCTGGCGGGGATGCCCGTCAGCGGCAAGGACGCGAGCGGCAAGTCGGAGCCCCTCAACAACTCCCCCCGGGCCGCCGCCGCCGCCGCCGCCACGGTCGCCGCCAAGCGCAAGCGCGTCAAGTTCACGTCCTTCGCCACCGTGATGCCCAACGACGGAGGAGGAGGGGGAGGAGGGGGAGGAGGGGGAAGCCCGTACGGCAACCCCTCGGTCCTGGTGGGACCGAGGGGGAACGAGGACGACATCAAGTGGGTGTGTCAGGATATGGACCTGGGCCAGTCGGAAATCCGAACATACATGGAGAGGCTCCAAGACAATCTGTGATTGCTGGGGGAGAGACTGACGGAGGTTAATAAGAGGGGGGAGATTTAAAAAAAAAGGCAAGGGGGGGGGGGGGGGGGGGGGGGGGGGGACGACTGCATATTCAACCTACCTGCAATGCCTTTGAGAAGGGCAGGGGGGTAAAGGAATGGGGTGAGAGGATAAATTAAAGGGGGGATGCAGGTTGAGGAAAAGACTAAAAGAATGGATGAAAAACAAAAAGGAGAATAAGGATGAAGACTGCGGCATGTGTGAGGACTGAGTTGGAGGAGGCTATTTACATTAAGCTTCTCTCATGCTACACACTGAAAGCATAGTGACATTGCTAGCTCACACTAAAATCAACTGTAGCAAACATTAAATAGCCTAATATTCATGTTAATTCATTTAATTTATTGTGGCAATACTAGTGTGACAGGTAAATGGCGACGTATTTAATGATTTAGCAAAGTGAAAAATCATGGAATCTTAAAGCAATACAAGCAATACAAAAATCAGTGAAATCTATAAATCTAACATACTGGAGAGACTTATATCCAGAAAGAAATCAGTACTATTCAAATATTCTGTTAAAGCTACATTGCATACACTGATTGTTTTATTGTAGATTGACTACACAAATAATTCAATGTTTAAAAATGTTCAGTCTTTTTTCAAACCATAAGTTGTCATCAACGTTAAGATCCGTTTTTATAACTATTAAAATATTCCATCTGCTTTTGGCATTGCTCACAAATCGTATATATATTTACATGTAAAAAAAAATGTATATTCTAACTATGGACAGAGATGTTTTGCACCAAAGTGAGTAAACATTCAGCGATGGATATGGACAATCGATTTTTAGTTTCTGTTTCATTTTATCTTGTACAACAGAATATATTGAGTGAAGACATTGGAAAATGGAGTGTCATTGAAAGATGTATTCCCCCTGGATCAAACAACAACAACAAACAACAAACTTGCACAATTACAAACAGGGATGTTGAGAGGCGGAATGAGAGGCTTGAGTTCCTGTTTCCTGCGTCTTTGAAACCAATGCAGGTGGACCTTCTGAGGGAACCTGTCCCGTCCTGAACCCGGACCTCTCCTCTAAGATGGACAAGCAATCTCAATGTTTTTACCACACCCGATTCAAACTCCCCAAGAGAGATAGCGGGACCCTGCAAACCCCTGGCCCGGAACATCTTTTAAACAAGTATTTAAACCTGTAACCATGAAGGCCGCAAAACCGATTGCAGACTAAATACAAAGATGGATGGAAAAGCCTAAATGACCATGGAAAAACACTCAATAACAATTTTGAAATACCCAGTCACATTAAATGACAACAATTAAACCGGGTCCATAAACTCTGAACCATTGTGACTTCTTTTTAAATTTTTAGTTTTTTTTTTCCAGTAAGCTTTTTAAGTTATGTTATATAAAACAGTAATATTAGTTTTAGGAAATGTAATAAGAAGGTAAGGATGCATTTTTTTTTTTGCTTATGGGAATCTATTTATTTATTTAGAAGAGAAAAGAAAGATGGAACAAAGAAAGAGAGGGAAAAAACGAAGGACAGAACCAGGAAGAGATGGTTAACCTGTCAATGACGTGGTTGTAGAGATCGCAATATTTATTTGTAAATGTGTGACTGTTTCAGAGTACACTGTATGTTGTAAATAAATAAACATGCTTCAAAGTGCTCGTGAATAGGTTTACAGGTCACCACACACCGTGGTATTTTGTACATTTTACAGTGGAGATATAGAGTACATGCTACTGTTGTTTTTTTGGCAGGGGATTCGTTTCTTTGTGTTTGTGTTAGATCTTGCATTTGGCTTCTGGTCAGGTTGTACAGGGTGGTCGCTCTGTCCTACTAAGCATCAATGAAGGCTGCTCAGCAACCTCAGCCTGAGGACTAAGGCCGTGGGTGAACAGGACAAGAGGACAGCCGCGGTTAATAGTGTGATGATAATAATAATAATAGTCATTGGAATAAGATCGGTTTGTCGCACCTTAAAAAAAAACAACCTCACCAGCTTCACCATCACAACATCCTATAATACCTTAAATATGAGGAGGGTTAAAACATAGGTTTCCCAAAATGTTCACCAATGGAGTAGCCCCATAACCCCCCCCCCGCCCCCCACACAAGAAAAAACACAAGTTATTTGATGCAGGCACAAAAGCAACCTACCGTTTCATCCCTTGTAGACCCTCTATCACAGAGGTGTAAGTAGGGGTGAAAACGGGTGTATCCTATTACGTTAATGATGGATCATTGGCATGCCGGTGCCCATAAATAATGTCACGAGACTCACCTGTGTTCACCCTTACGGTTACACCTCTGTGATAAAGGCCCTTACGCACAAAGTGAATTTAGTCGGGAGAGCCGACGAGAGTAAATGCATTGACCTCAGAGACGTAGAGTGAGATCTATTGCTTGTTATCGCTCTTGATATTGTTTTGGGTAAATGGCCCTCAACGGGCCCCTTCCATAAGCAATGGATGTGACTGATGAGCGTGTTGATACAGGCATCTACCTAGTCTCCTACCCGTTGCCACACGCACACACCTACACGCACGCACGCACACACACACACACACACACACACCCATACGCACATGTGCGCAAACACACACATTCACACACACACACACACACACACACACACCTTTGTTGGCAGAGCCATGGCATACTGCTGTGAAACGAAAGCTAGACTTGGGACTTGTGGCAAATAATACAAGAACACTTTTTTTAAAAGAAAATGTATGACAACAGGGAAAAAACGGACCATTAAGAAAAATAACTACAATTGTCAGTGCTCTTATGAGTTTATTTTATATGACAACCAACGTAATTGAAACGAGAGTCTGACTTGTTTAGCACATTGGTTCCTGGAGTACTGCAGTTAAGGAGATCTTTTATTTTATAGTATTTATTTTGGGGTATATTTGCAATAAAGTGTTCATTATTTGGCTGAAAGGCTTTTTGTATTGATTTTGTCCGGCTGCAATTGGTTCAAGAAAGTCTACTTGGTTGCAATTATCCGTTATCGTTTTTTCCAGATTTCAAGTTAATATGTTTGGAAAGAGTCATACGATGACTTAGTGAAACCGTGGATGATCTTTATATATTTGTTGCTGACATCTTTATGTATTATTATGATATGTATATGGACCGAGATATATCAACCTACATCCAGCATCTGAAGTATCAAATGAACATGCATGCCTTCCTGAACTGATCACTTACTGTAACAAACCTTTACAGTAAGTGATCCAGGCCTTTTAGCTGTCATCGCAACAGTCGCCATACAAGGAGATTTCTAAGGTCAATATGTCCCGGGTATAGTGTAATGATTTTCTGAAGCGTGTCTACCTGCTTCTGAGATTCCACTTAGCTCAGCAGAACCCCCCCCCCGCGACCTTGGCCATTGCGAGATGACCTCAAAGGCCACCTGTAAATGGCTCAGGGTCTAAGCCTGTTAGCCAGCCATCTCAATATGCATGGCTTGTCACCACAGCATGCCGTCTCATTATAACCTGTAAACCAGGATGGCAACACCAGAACCATAACTAGTGTTTCCCGCACTCTCTGCTCCGTGCCCTTGGAGTGCTTTAGCTAGCTACACCCATGCAGTGACGGCAGCGGCACTTAGCTGTTTGACAAGAATCTCCCCAACTTTAACAGGTTTACCAAGTATATGGTGGGAAATATTGAATCTCGAAATGAAGTAAAAGTACATCGCCAGATTTGGTTTCTGGATTTGTACTGCTGGCAAAGCTACTAGCTAGCTAGCTAAGCAAGGAGCAATAGCATGGTCAATGCGGAATAAGAATAGGCTAAGCTAAACATGCAGTATTGGCTCCTTGTGTCTGCTCTTTAAAGTGAAGTTTTATATCCATTTAATATAAAAATTCAAAAATCTGTTGTCTGGAGTGCTGTGGAAGAGCAAACAGGATCAGCAAGAGCAAAGACTACGATCATCCCAACAGCTAAAAGCATCCGATTAAAGTGCAATCCTCTTTTCTTGAGGTTACAGCAGCTAACTCTTCCAGAAATATAATATTGTAATATTCATCATATTTAAGCTTAAGCTAAGGGGGGGGGGGGGGGGGGGGAAGGCAAAACAATCAGAGTGAGCTGTACTGTATTTTTTTAATGATGATTTTAGTCATTGCATTTATTCATATTGGAGTAACCTCACTCCCAGACTTCCATAAAGAGGCCTACTTTACGCTGACAATTGACAGTCAGCGTCAAGTTAAACTGTTGAAATAAAGTTTTGTGAGGAGAAATATCTACCTGTGAAGTGAAAAAAAATTAAAAGAAATAATATTCTAAAGTCATGACATTGCATTCCGACATTCTCTCTGTGTGGCAATAAAATATGTGAAATTGAATGTCACCGCAAGAGATTGATTTCTTCTGAAAGACCCTGCCATAGCTATGCTCACAGCTGGGGCTAATCATTACCCTTTACTTCAAATTGTCGTTTTAAAGTAAAATACTTGGACGCAAAAGCATTTTCTTCTGCTTCAATTTGCCCATAATCTCGGATCTATCCATGTTCTATTTATGTTATAGCAGCACTGCAAGTGGTGGAGTGTGTGTGTGTGTGTTGTGTGTGTGTGTGTGTGTGTGTGTGTGTGTGTGTGTGTGTGTGTGAGCATGTGTGCCTTTGCATGTGTGTGTGTGTGTGTGTGTGTGTGTGTGTGTGTGTGTGTGTGTGTTGGTGTGTGTTAGCATTGTGAGTGATGACCTGTAATGATTCATCCATCTTGTATGTGTGTGTGTGTGTGCCTTTGCGTGTGTGTGTGTGTGTGTGTGTGTGTGTGTGTGTGTGTCCATCCTTGTATATTCATGCATTCATGCACGGATGTGTATCTGTTCATCTATCATTTTAGAACAATAGGGCAGTAATACAGACACATTTCAAATGCAAAAAGATGACTGCATTATCTGCACTTTGTCCAAATGGACCCATAATGTTTTGTCCCCATTATGATGGATATGATATCTCTCCCACCCTCCCTGTCCTGTCTCCCACTTTCTCTCCTCTTTCTCCTGCCTCTTTCTTTTTGGTCTATATTACACACACACACACACACACACACACACACACACACACACACACACACACACACACACACACACACACACACACACACACCGCTTGCATGTTCTCCCAAACATTGCTCGCCCGGTGTGTACATTAAAGGATAACGACGTGTGTATTAACTTCTTAGTAGAAATTAGGGAAATTGAAAAGTTGTACGAATATATGGGGGGCTTCATTCTCGACACACACCGGGACATTAGCAGAGGTGTTGCGTAAAACACGACGTCTCCGAGCGAAGCAGCGCTGGGATCACGTCACTGGACGTTTTCCTCCAGCGTCTACACCAAACGCGTCTGACGAGTCGCGTCTGTCACTGAAGTCTGCGTTCCCCAACAAATTGCCTTGAAATCGAGTGTTAAAAAACGGTTTATCAATATGCCTGTGTAAATAACATTTTAAAAAAATGTCACCGTCAAATGCATTCATGAGGTTTATTTTCCGCCTTGGATTTGAAATCCAAAACTAAATTTGAAAAAACAAAACACATCCACACCCACACCTTTTTAATCCCCAGGCGAACAGTACTGATGTATTTGTGAATTAGAATGATGCATTGCCGAAAATAAAAACCGTGACTTCATACGAATAAAAAAAAAACATGTGTACTATATCAATTATTCATTGAGGAAAAAATAAACGAGAGGAAAATAGTGCATTAAATTGTTCCTGCCTAAGTATAATAATGACTTCATTGTTCTGTAATCGCAAAGGGGAAATTGAGAAACAAATCAAATTAGAGCTACAAAAGCAAGCATGGGTGAAAGTTTGGTAGAATAAGTTCAATGCGGAAAAACAACACGACGCAACATCTGACGTCAACACAAATGGCCTGGTGCCGCAGCCGTCGGCACACGATCAAAGCGCTGGGGAGACCGCTGCACACATCATCACCGACCTTGCCAAACCACATGGGCTATGGCTAGCTTCTGGAGCCATATGGAAATCCGGATTCAGGAACTAGATGTATGTGACGGTGTGTATAACTGTGATGTGATCTGTGCTATTCATATTGGAATGTTTGTGTCCGTGACTTCTGTTTGTGTTCTTTAACCATCGGTGTGTGTGTGTGTGTGTGTGTGTGTGTGTGTACACACACACACACACACACACACACACACACACACACACACACACACACACACACACACACACACACACACACACACACACACACACACACACACACACACACACAGTATGTCCCTGTTCATTTGCACTTTCCAGTGAAAATAGGAATGAATGTGAGTCCTCTGAGGCTGATCCTCCAGTCATTGGGAGGAAATTAGAAGGAAATCCCACCACACTACAGGAGGTAAGAAACACTTTCAACTCACAGCAAACACCCCACACTCACACCCACACACACACATAAGACAATAGATACCCTTATGTATACGCACACCCGCACACATACAAACACACACAGTCACACCAACACAAACAAACACACAAACACATACGTCAATACATACCCTTATGTTTGCACACCCGCTCACATACAAATGCACACGCACACACACACACACGCACTCACAAACACACACCCGCACAGATATACACACAAATTCACACCCACACACGCACACAAACACATACATACACACACACACACACACACACACACACACACAAACATCCACCTGCAGACACACACATTCCCACACGCACACACACGCACACCCCCACACACACAGGTGGTAAGATGTTTCTACCCCACATGGGTTGCCCATTGATTTGCTTGTGTCGTCTCCCAGTAACACGAGTGACTCAGCCTCCCGTTCGGCTTTGATTTACAGGACTTATCAAATACATATTGCAGAGCAAGTGAGACGTGCAACCTTTCATCTGCAAGCCACCGCCCTGCAAATTCGACACGCTACATTAACAAGACAAACGACCGCTGCCGCGCATGCCAAGACGCTCAGCGTGGCGTGTGTGTGTTGGTGTGTGTTTGTGTTGGTGTGCTGTGTGTGTGTGTGTGCTGTGTGTGTGTATTAGCCTGAGCATGCATGTGGATTTGTTTGGATAACATGGTGTGTGTGTGTGTGTGTGTGTGTGTGTGTGTGTGTGTGTGTGTGTGTGTGTGTGTGTGTGTGTGTGTGTGTGTGTATTAGCCTGAGTATGCATGTGGATTTGTTTGGATAACATGGTGTGTGTGTGTGTGTGTGTGTGTGTGTGTGTGTGTGTGTGTGTGTGTGTGTGTGTGTGTGGTGTGTATTAGCCTGAGCATGCATGTGGATTTGTTTGGATAACATGGTATGTGTGTGTGTGTGTGTGTGTGTGTGTGTGTGTGTGTGTGTGTGTGTGTGTGTGTGTGTGTGTGTGTGTGTGTGTGTGTGTGTGTGTGTGTGTGTGCGTGTGTGTGTGTACATGATAAGATGGGTAGGAGGATAGGCCATTTCAATGCGTACGGGTACTACCAGGCTGAGAGAGGGTCATAAATAGTAGCGTTATCCCGGTCTAACGCAACGCAATTTCCGTTCTCTTACTTCCTGGAGTGTCCAGTGGACAGTGAACCGTCCCTTGAGCCGCAAGAATGAGAACATGACAGGACGAATGACAACAAAGACAAGGGGAACAAATAAGGAGTTTTCTTGAGCGGTTTTTGGACAATGCAATAACGGAAACGTAACACAGACAGATGTCCCAGATGTCCCTCCCTCGTTCCTCTCGCTGCTAAACTCATGATATCGCCCGCTCCGAAGTCTCTCTCTCTCTCTCTCTCTCTCTCTCTCTCTCTCTCTCTCTCTCTCTCTCTCTCTCTCTCTCTCTCTCTCTCTCTCTCTCTCTCTCTCTCTCTCTCTCTCTCTCTCTCTCTCTCTCTCTCTCTCTCTCTCTCTCTCTCTCGACATAACGCAGACATCCAGGAACGAGGTCATGGTACTACAGAGTTTATTTCTTTGGTGTCGTTTAATCAATATGAGCCAAAATGTAAAGCGTATTCACGAATGGGAACAAGGTTATGGTACTAAAGAATTGTTTGGGGTGTAATTTAATTAAAATGAGCCAAAATGTAACGCGTATTGATGAATGACAAAAACTGCTGCCTATATTGGATCCATATCAACACATTAAGAAAAGATAAGACATTGTATTTCAGTGACCTACTCATACCAATTTGAATTACTGTTACAACAAAACAGTAATTTTTGCTTTCTGCTCCTGCTCCTTCTCCTCCACAATAGGAAATATTATTCAGAGCGTGTCTGGCTTCCATAATGTTCCATAAAGTAAAACAGGATATGAAGGCGAGAAGGCCCTGGTTCCACACAGGCTCCACTAGCGCTGTTTGGGTTTCATCCTTCGGTGAACAGATGCACCATGTGACAAGGGACATGAAAAAGATTGAAAAAAAACCAATACTTCTACAGAAGATTCTGACTCACACTGAAGAAGCAACAAACATTTTTTTTATAATAATATTATTAGATGAATAGATAGAGAAAGAATCCAAAGAAAGTGTGTGAATTGGACTTGTTAAAGCGATGGACAACAGGATCTAAAAACGTAAAATAAAAGTGATCACAGATAGTTAAATCCATTACACACCGTCCAAATATATTGGCAGGAAAATGTCAAAAGGTATGTGAATATCTACATCTCAAGGTCTGCTAATAAACTCGGTCTTGGAAAGATTCAGGATCGTAGGAATGTGGTCTAGTCACCCCCTTTCTGTTTAGTGTGCTTTGTATTTCCTTCCCAAGTCCGAAGCCCCATCGCGTCATTCATTCACAATCGCTGTAAAATGTGAGTGTATGGAATAGAGACTCCACCCATTCAATCGGCTTGAAGTAAGAGATGGGAAAACGGCAGACTGAAATCATGTGAGACTCCAATGAGTTTCATGGAACATAATATTCTGATGCTCAAAGCACATCTTGATACCCCTTAATAACACACCTAGAAGTAAGTTACGGGTTTCTTCCATCCCTTTTTGAAGTTTTTACACCCTAAAGACTCACACGCTCTGTGAGTAAAATGCTCTCGAAAGATCCTAGCGTCCTCATAGCCCAATCATACCGTAAAAAAATAAACGATGGAAGTTCAATTATACTGTAATAAATGGGATGGGACAGAGTACAAATGTAATTACACTTCCCATTATGTAAATGGAACAACGTGCAGCTGACAAAATAAAATACAAAATCACCTCTTCATCTCTCCTGGTGCAGCGGTCTCAGCCTTATGAAGAATACGCCTTTGCATTTTCTAAAGAGAAATATATATATACCTAGACGTGTTGGTAGAATATGTCCGTAACGAAACAGAAACAAGGCTTATCTCCGCCCTTTTCGTTTCTGCTTTCCGGCCCAGGCTCTGTGCAGTCCTACCCCATATGTTCTGCTGTAACATAGTAGGCTGGATACGAGATTAATAATATAGTAGTTCAAAGTGAATGAATCATTATAAAGCATAAAGCATTGTTCATGCACTTCACCTTCCCTATTGCGCGCATCGATATAACATGACCTCCAATATAACGCAACCTCCAATATAACCTGCTGCTTGCTTGGACCCCAATTATGCGCCACGATGTAATATGAACCGTTTCCCTCCGCAATTAAGTCGACTTTGCTAAGAGTAAACGCAACAGCAGTACGAAACAGCGAAGCAACGTCTTTCTTTAGTTGGGTTTACGATATGAGTACACAATGGTCAAGTCGTCAAGTTGTACTTTTGAAACATTCATTTTTAATGTCCACGCTTATTTCATTGAATTGTGTCCTACTTCCTATAATGACATTGCGCTGTGTGAATGCTGCTTACACTGTAATGAAAACACAATAAATAGGCAGGTTTCTTTTTTCTTTTTTTTTTGGACAACACAATGTGATAATCATTTGTTTCTCGCTAAACACATTCTCGGGAATAAATTTAGGGACCCCAACGACAGCGTCACAGCGAAGGTTCAGTGTACATAAATACTCATTGGTAAGCAGTTCGTAATGAGTTGTAAATCATTAGTAAGATAATGAGATAATGGTTTATAAGATCATTCATAAAGCATAAGTTGAAGATTTGCACACTATTTACAATGTGTTAATAATGCTTTATAATCACTTAATAATGTTACTATTCATGATTATTATCAGTTAGTTATAACGCATGAGTCGTAAAATAGTGACGTCTTTGACTCCTAAAAGCTGGGTCCTACACATCTCTGAGAGTAGGTGTAGCAGCCTTGGTAACCAGCTCCCAGGTCATCTCTGAGAGTAGCTGTAGCAGCCCTGGTAACCAGCTCCCAGGTCATCTCTGAGAGTAGCTGTAGCAGCCTTGGTAACCAGCTCCCAGATCATCTCTGAGAGTAGCTGTAGCAGCCTTGGTAACCAGCTCCCAGGTCATCTCTGAGAGTAGGTGTAGCAGCCTTGGTAACCATCTCCCAGGTCATCTCTGAGAGTAGGTGTAGCAGCCTTGGTAACCAGCTCCCAGGTCATCTCTGAGAGTAGGTGTAGCAGCCTTGGTAACCAGCTCCCAGGTCATCTCTGAGAGTAGGTGTAGCAGCCTTGGTAACCAGCTCCCAGGTCATCTCTGAGAGTAGGTGTAGCAGCCTTGGTAACCAGCTCCCAGGTCATCTCTGAGAGTAGGTGTAGCAGCCTTGGTAACCAGCTCCCTTACCCGTAGCTGTGAATAAGCCATCAATTCACCTTGAGTCCTAGGAGTAACTCTTGAGAGGCTTGATAACTACAGGCCCAGGAGACACCATTTTTTGCAGCACACACACACACACACACACACACACACACACACAC
Organism: Lota lota; assembly: GCA_026745465.1. Lineage (NCBI taxonomy): Eukaryota > Metazoa > Chordata > Actinopteri > Gadiformes > Lotidae > Lota > Lota lota. The sequence continues at coordinate 447,733 of JACYXH010000087.1, read as the reverse complement.
ACACACACACACACACACACACACACACACACACACACACACAGAAACACACCACACACATGTTTGTGTTAAATGCACGGCCCACTAAACACATTGTGACCTTCCTAAGGTGTTCTGTGAACCGAATCACTTAGCGAGATAATAGAGGGAGTCCTTACACATACACACATACACACACACACAACACCCATATTACCATGTTTACACAACATGTGTCACAGCGTGTCATTACTTACTGTTAGTGCACACACATACACACACACACACACACACACACACACATACACACACACAGATATACTAAGCACGTACACAAAAAGCACATGTAAGCATTGATTGCTTCTTTTATCATCTTGTATCGGCTTAGCAGATAATGGATGACAACACACACACACACACACACACACACACACACACACACACACACACACACACACACACACACACACACACACACACACACACACACACTGAGAAACACTCCAATTACCATCTCAGTCAGACACCAGCACCCATTACACCCGCTGTACACTGCCAGGTGTGTGTGTGTAAGTGTGTGTTCCTGTCCTGTACATTTAATGGATGAGTGTGCGTACTGTATCTGTGTTTGCATGTTAGTGTGTGACTCTGCATAAGAGGCATACACATGCGGAAAATTGCAGCCATACAGAAATGTATGAAATGCAATGTGGAAAATGAGCTGCTTCTGTGACATCCCTGGGAACTAGCTCTCTAGGCCTGCATCCGATTCACTAGCACAGTGTGTGTGTGTGTGTGTGTGTGTGTGTGTGTGTGTGTGTGTGTGTGTGTGTGTGTGTGTGTGTGTGTGTGTGTGTGTGTGTGTGTGTGTGTTGCATAGTTATCATGCCCTTGCTGCTCTGCCCTGTGAGATCAATCTATTCAGGAAGTGTTGCATTAGCCCCGCCCCTCTGCTGTGCCTAAACAAATGAATATTAAAGAGGCATTGATTAAGGCTTTGCCCCTGGCCAGTCATTACTTACAACTAACCCCCCCTCCCCCAACACTCTCCTCATCTATCTATCTATCTATCTATCTGTAACTCCAGATTTTTTCTTCCCAACTATCACTTTCTCCTCTAAGGTAACCCGGATGATTGTGTCGCTATGAAAACCAGCTCTAACATGGGTCGGGTTGCATTCAGGCAGTAGTATCAGTGGTGTGTGTGTGAAGCGCATTAGTGAATTGGGAGAGAGAGAGAGAGAGAGAGAGAGAGAGAGAGAGAGAGAGAGAGAGAGAGAGAGAGAGAGAGAGAGAGAGAGAGAGAGAGAGAGAGAGAGAGAGAGAGAGAGAGAGAGAGAGAGAGAGAGAGAGAGAGAGAGAGAGAGAGAGAGAGAGAGAGAGAGAGAGAGAGAGAGAGAGAGAGATCCAGTAAGCCAACAGGTGTAAAGCAATTATCTGGAGGGCCTCACAGGCTCCTGACACACAGGCGGAACCCCAGGCACTGGGGGGGGGGGGGGGAAGAAGAAGAGAGGCAGGTGTGTGATGGAGGTTAAGGCAAGTGAAGAGGTAGGGAGAGCTATAGTCCAGGAATGAGGTGGAGGAGGAAGAAGAGGTGGAGGAGCTGTGGATGGCGGCGGTACGCAGAATGTGGTTATCTCCATGACACACAATAGGGCTTTCTCTCTGGTGTGACATTACTCATCCTGGGCAGAGGAAAGCTCCCACAGAGAGAGAGAGAGAGAGGGAGAGAGAGATGAGAGGATAAATGATGGATAGTCCATAGGTTTCGCACGGGTATCAGGACAGGTTTTAAGGATCACAGAGGATTTAATCAGATTGCAAGATTTCCTCCAGGAAGTTTGGCTCTCCAGACGTCAGGGTTTGTTTAAAGGATCGTCTAAAGTCTTGAATATGGAGAAACATATATCTTGATTATTTCATGGCGGTTTATTTTCCTACCTGTTCCCTACATGTGGCTGTGTCTCTCTAACTCAAGCACGCTCACAAACACACACACACACACACACACACACACACACACACACACACACACACACACACACACACACACACACACACACACACACACGCATACACATGTTAATGCATTCACAAGCATGCACAGACATAAACACACACCACTCACACACACATTCAATACATACAACCCATATATACATGGGAAAACTGTTTTGTTGCATTTTACCTTTGACAAAGTTTACCTCTTCCCTTCTGAGCGCATTGATTTTGTCATCAGAAAAGCTGTTAGCCAAGCTATTTATTTTCTATTTATTCTAGATATCGTTTTTCTCCGCCTGTGTTCATTCCGTTTCTGTCAAACTTTTGTCAGGCTATACGAATCCTAAAATGGTATACACAACACGACACACATCGACAGACCTATATTTACCTCACACAAGACCCATCCAATCGAAACGGACACGTGCAATCTACCGACTGATGCAGAATTCACCCATTGCATATATGTATTATAATATCCAATAGAGTATATTTAATTATAATTAAAAGCTTTGTTGACTGGCGCACATCAATGAGAGATGCGATGGGCATTTGTGTCAATTATTAACACCAAATTGCTGTGGTCTCAAACAAAAATGTATTGACATCACCAAAAAGGCAGCAGGATTATTTGAATGATCCATTCGATCACATTCAAGAAAGAAATTGCCCGTTCAAAGTGTGTTTAGAAAAAGATAGAAAAAAACGGATCTTCTCTGTGGAAAATGATAATTTCCCTTCTCTGATTCGTCAGGGAAAGTTGAAATTCTTCTCAGAGCAGGAAATTATTCAGTCGAAAAATTATTACCTTGTGCTGTCAGATGTCTCCTGCTTTGATCGGTCGATTAATAAAAAAGAAAATCAATTTTCATTTAGATAGGGAAACCATGACAGACGAGTGGAATGGATGAGTGTGTAAATATGTGTGTGTGTGTGTGTGTGTGTGTGCGTGCGTGTGTGTGTATGGGGAAGAAAGGTAAAATACAAAGAGGAACCGAAGAAAGGCGAAAGAGAGAGAGAGAAAGGAGAAAGAAAGAGGAGGCAACAAAAGAGTGGTGTTTAACAAGCCCAATTTCACCTTTTTCCCATTACTTCTTTATTCTTCAACCCTTTTCTTCTCTTATTCTGTCTATTTTCCCTCTGCTGCAGCCAAGAGAAAGATTTATAAGCATGTCTGCCTCATCAAAAAGGGTATTTTGTCCCATATCTCTCTCCCTCTCCATAATAACACCCTGGAAATCATCAAACACAACACACACACACACACACACACACACACACACACTCACAAAGCATATACCTGTGCGATCATTGAGTCGGTATACACAAAATGTTCTCTCTCTCTCGCTCTCTCTCTCTCACACACACAATCAAAAACCATAGATCTGAGCTTCAAGTTACGGATTTTGACAAAGCACACAACCACACCCCCCATGTAACAATAGGACCCAGACGTAAGCACGCACAACCCAGTAACACAATGTGTGTTTACTGTGCCTGGCTTCTAATCAGTGGTATTATTTCAACGGAGCTGTCGACTTACTTTGACATCCCTTTAATAGGCAGGCTGATACTACACACACAAACACACACACACACACACACACACACACACACACATATACACACACACATGCACACACAGACAAACAAACTAACAACACACGTGCATACACACACACACCCACACACACACCTGACCTTGGTGGGTGATGACGGTGAGGTGGGAAGATTTAGGGATGATCTTCTCTGAGAGGCTGTATAGGATAATGGAGGCCTTCTATTGGGTGGACTTTGTAGTCTTAAACTGTCAGAGATATAAAGGAAATAGTATACAGGATCCAGAGACAGACGGACGGACAGATTGACACCTTGACAGATGGACTCACAGAAATAGATTAAGAGAGGGGATTATTGGTTTTTATTCCCCTGTAGATCAGTGGGTTGCTGGGATATACGCCAGCAATGCTAGGACTATGTAGTGTGTCATTGTGTGTGTATGTGTATGTGTGGTGTGTGTGTGCGTGTGTGAATGTAGTGCATGTATACCAATATACATCTGTGTGTGTGTGTGTGTGTGCCTGTATGTGTGATTTGTCAGCTTTTGTGTAATGCTATTGCTTTTGTCTTCAGATCTCTCACACACACACACACACTCACACACACACACACACACACACACACACACACACACACACACACACACACACCTTTCATCTCTATCCATCTTCTCCCCATCCTCTCTTGACCTCTCTCATTCTGATTCTCAGTCTGTGTCATCTCATTTATTTTATTTCTCAATCTTTCTTTTATCCTGGCCATTCAAAAGCTGTTTACAATGTCCTTATTCAACTCTGCCTCTGTTCTCCCCTCTCTCCCCCCCCCCCCCCCCCCCCCCCCCCCCCCCATCTGTTGTCCCTGTCCCGCTGTCTCTTTCCTCAATGACATTACCAACACCTGGTACCCTCAACATCATCTCCCCCTCTGCTGCCTGGATCATCGCCTCAGTATGTCTGTCTGTCTGTCTGTCTGTCTGTCTGTCTGTCTGTCTGTCTGTCTGTCTGTCTGTCTGTCTGTCTGTCTGTCTGTCTGTCGGCCTCTGTCAGTCTGTTAGTCTATCTGTCTATCTGTCTGTATGTCTGTCTGTCTGTCTGTTGGCCTCTGTCTGTCTGTTACTGCCTGCCTGTCTGTGTGCCTGTCTGTCTGTCTGTTGGTCTGAAAGCTGTCCATCTACCAGTCTGTATATCTGTTGGTCTGTGTGCCAGTCTGTCTGTCTGTCGGCCAGTCTCCTTCCGTCTGTTGGTCTCAGTCTATCTATACCAGTCTGTTTATCTGTTTGTCTGTGTGCCTGTCTGTCTGTCTGTCTGTTGGTCTGAAAGCTATCCATCTACCAGTCTGTATATCTGTTGGTCTGTGTGCCTGTCTGTCTGTCTGTCGGCCAGTCTGTGTGCCTAACTTGCATGGTCATGTTGTCCTCCGCCTTGATTCAAGTAGTTGCATCATGGATGTTGTTATGCATCAGGGATTGTGATTAAGTCTTGGTGGTTGTGGCAATGCACACATTTTGCTAGACTGAAAGGCTGTACACAAATTGTTATGCCATGATTTGTAGAATACCTGATCTGCTGGTAAACAATGTGGATTATTTGGTCTCTCATATGTTCTTATCTGCACATGTGGATTAAAAACTGTAAATGAATCTATTTCATTTGGGCCTTAAACCCCTCAAAAGGCCCCTTCAAATGTAGCCATT
>JACYXH010000087.1:375000-440000 GCA_026745465.1 Lota lota | reverse complement strand
ATTCGTTTTGGATATGTATGTACGTCATTGAAGATATCTACAACTACATTTTGACTAGTCGAAATTCTTTTTTTGATATCTAAAATTCAATTCTGACTAGTTATAAAATGAATTGTAGATATCTCAAATATAATTGTTACTAGTATGAATATAGTTTTCACTAGATACAATTGTATTTCAGATACCTGCAATGCAATTCTAGATATCTGAAATGCAATTTTAGATATTTAGAATTCAATTAATGATATCTGTAATGTAAGAACCATTGTAGATATCTACAATAAACATTTCCACTAGTAAGAATTGAATTGTTCATATCAAGAATGAACATTTTGACTAGTGAGAAATTAACTGTAGATATCTTTAATTAGAATTGCTACTAGTCAAAAGTACATTATGGACATGTTGGCTTGGAATTATAACTAGTCAAAACGGAATTGATGATATCTACAATTGCTATTTCCGCTACTTATTAAATGTTAAAAGGGCTTGCCATAATATGATTCAATATCTCCAATGCTATTTGAAGTTTGAACTGGGTCTGTCTCATCCTGTACAACCACTTGACATGATAAGAACATTTGGTCCTTACATCTTCTGAGGTGCTATGCTATGGCACACACACACACACACACACACACACACACACACACACACACACACACACACACACACACACACACACACACACACACACACACACACACATTCAAGGCTATTGTAAAGGCTGTTTATTGTTGACGGGCGGTCTCAGACCTCATTCCTTTATTGCTGGTTATGATTGCTGTAATTGTTTTCTGGATACCGACTGAGAAGCATTTATGGCCGATAAAACCAACTAACAATAGCCGTGTGCTACATAACTGGCTGTTACCGCGGTTCCATCACCGCACACAGCCGCATCCGATCTGACGCAGGATCATCAACTCATTCCTGGTGGTAAAACTAGACAGACTTTCTCATTTATTAATGCAGGGATATATAATTGCTTTGAGGTTTGTCCTAAATAGAGGGAAATCATTTCATGGCCCAGAATACATTTGTAATTTGTTTTGATGAAGGTATGACTTCAAGTTGCAGTGGAACCACGTTAATACTTTTAGGGCATTCCATCCAAAATCTTTGCACATTTACTATACATGTCGATTTGAGCAGAATGGCACATTGGGACCAGCGACACTGACATACTTAAAGCTGGGGTATGTAGGTTTCAGCTCAGCTTAGCTAAGCTCATTTGGAACCGTCATGGCATCTCTGCATTTCAGCAGACGTTACCAATCAGAAAGGCCTTCCCTTGGCCCCGCCCACCAAGCCTCGCTCGCCCTGCTCTACCAACACACTAAAACTGCATTAGTCAACTGAACGTCGTCGTTTAGCAATGGTTAAACTGCAAACATATGCATCGTGCATCCATTCTATAAACAGCGATACTTTTTCCGCGAATGAACGCCATCTCCGCTCCTCTTTACGTAGAAGTCGCTTGCTCTTGTCTTCAGAGAATGGTAAAAACTTTATACGATTTGTTTTTGCTCTCGCTCGCTCGCTCGCTCTCTCTCTTTCTCTCGCTCTCTCTCTCTTTCTCTCGCTCTCTCTCTCTAGCTCTCTCTCTCTAGCTCTCTCTCTCTTTCTCTCGTTCTCTCTCTCTCTCTCTCTCTCTCTCTCTCTCTCTCTCTCTCTCTCTCTCTCTCTCTCTCTCTCTCTCTCTCTCTGTGAGTGGTTGTTTTGCTCTCTTCACATGGCTGTGTTTCTCAGAGCTGTGATGTTTTATCATGTCTGTGTGTGGGCTGAACAGCAGAAGGAGAGGGAAGCACGTCTACGCAATTCCACCTGTATCCACTTATTACAGCGCACGTCTGTGTTCCCGTGTCTCACTTTGATATTCATGCCCGTGTGCGCGTGTGCGCGTGTGCGCGTGTGCGCGTGTGTGTGCATGTGCGTGTACGTGCGCATGAGTGTTCATCTGGGGAAGGTGCATTTGTGTGATCTCTGTCTCGATTATCTACATTCGCATGAGCTGTGATTTATATTTCTCATCCTCCTGATTTGGCTCCAAAAACATCTAAAAAGACGATCTTATTAGTATTACCTAATGAATAGTGATGCTAGAAATAATGATTATAAAGATTATCTATGTATAATTTATTTAAGAATACATTTAAGAATAAATACAAATATGATCTTAATATATAAAAATATAAAAAATATAATAAATCGTGACAGACTGACAATCGGAGTCCAGCCTTAGTCTGGTCAAGGCAAGAAGCGGTTGATTAGAACCCAGCTGTGATATTATTGGTTGGTGGGTTGAATGTCATGCCCACACAAAGTAATGCCGTCACGAAAACACGTCTGTTCACAAGAAGTCCATTTTCTTTCGGACTTCTTTACATTCTATTTCGGCTTATTTATTCTCTGACTATTTAGTAAACGAGGCAAAACAGCCTATTGCGCACGTCATGATGTCTTTCATTGGATACAGAGACAGCTAGAGATGAAAGGAATGTCCCTTTGCGCTGGTGTTTTTAATTGGCTCGGAACAGTTGTACACGCAAGCTAAAGGTTGGAGCCATGGATACTTAAACATCCCCGATTCTTCTCTTCATGAAGCCATCATTGTATCTGGAACCAAGACACATTTACCACAACTACCATTACTGTGATTGCTAACAGATTATGTGTTATGTTTATTTTCTCCTGTGGCGCTCAGAGGGCAATTTGAAGACTGTACTATTCTTTATTGGTTATTGCACATTTTTATTGCAAAATTAAGTTTATATATCTATTTTGGGTTTTGAGGAGTTGATAATAGCTTATTAGTGAGAGGTCTGTTTAGGGACTACGTTAACAAACCTTACTCTCCTCTGGGTATTGTGTTATATTGTTTTAATTAGCAGACCTGAAGCTATCTTTTTTTATTTATTTTACAATCGGTGTCAAAGAACAAAGAGGCAAAGTGAGTTACCAACTGAAAATGGGTACCATATTTTTCTCTTTCATGTATTTTTTATTTATTTCTTTACATTTGGTTGAGTTGCAAGAAAAAATTGACAGAACTTCAGCTTTGAGTCACATATCTGTTTCACACCAAACTAAATCAATTACATTTCCTGGAGGTCATTTTGTGAAGTGCTCCTCAATTCAATTCAGACAGCCATCATGTCAGTCAAGACTGTGGTGTGTTCTTCGCTGTAGCGTTGAAAGAGCTTAAACAAAGTGAAAACCTCAGAGCCTTTTTATCTTCTTTACATGGATGGGGATTATTATTATTATTATTATTTTTTTAAAGCTAAGACATTTCATGGTGTACTGGCTTCCAGACACACACACACACACACACACACACACACACACACACACACACACACACACACACACACACACACACACACAGTACCTTGACAAAACATTTGTTTACTCCTGTTTCTGTGTGACCCGTGTTACAGAGATCCAACTGATTAGGAGCTACCTGTTAATGCAGACACTGTGCCATGACATTATAACTTTTCACACACACGCAGGTATGCACGCACACATGCAAACACATACATGCACCTGCATAAACATACATGCACACAAACACATAATTGCACCCACACACACAAGCACATCTGTCACCTAGAATGGGAATGCTTAATGAAAAACTTTCACTTCAGAGACTCGTAATCCTCAGATCATCATAATGAGGCAGAATATACAAATCCCACACACACACACACACACACACACACACACACACACACACACACACACACACACACACACACACACACACACACACACACACACACACACACACACACACACACACACATATACTGTATGCACTCAGTCACAAACACACACACAATCAAACATACAGGATGAGCAGGTGTGAACAGCAATACTGTAGAAACGCACACATGCATACAAGTTGAAAACACACATATACACTCACTGGTAGAAAACAGTGTGGATTGAGGAGTTGGGAACATAAAGGATTGAAATTAGATGCCGGGGAAGTCTTTGAAATGGCAGACCAAATGCCAGCTATTGATTTTCACACCTGTATGCATGCTTTCTCTTTAGGAGAAGTTTCCAATGGAGAACACACAACATTGTGTGTGTGTGTGTGTGCGGGTGCGTGTGTGCGCAAGAAGGGACAATACACAGGAGAATCATTATAAGCAGCCTTTCATCGAATCGCGGCTGCCTCTTTGTCATGCTCTTACCAATCAAAGCACTCTGCTTTGGTTCAAAATGTGAATTTCCTCTGCCGTTCTGCACCCCCATAGTCCTCCAACTGCTTCTTGTACTCTTCTATGGATGTCTTGCAACATCAGTTAAGGAATACTTCCCAGGCTAAGCGGACACTGTTGAGTGGAGAGTGGTCACGCTGGGAGATACAGAGACAGGCCCGGTGTCTGTACACTGCTTCGCCCCAGGCTGTTGTTAGCCCCAGACTAGGATAGCCTAGGGCTAACTTGACCCATGTTCACCCACATTTCCGTTGTCAGCGCTACTCAACGTAAATGGACAATTATTGTAATCCATGCACTACACGTTGTCATTACACGTTGTCATTAGGCTGCCATATCCTTAATCCATATTCCCACCGTCCTGGGAAAGGCACATCTCCATAACACTTCACTTCAATCCATCATACGTTACTCATAATAACAACAAGGATTAAATTACGTTTTGATTGATTGTGGGAGTGTGTGTGGATGATGGCTGGTTTAAGCAGCCTCTCCTGGCACCTGATTGGACTCTGGGGGCTGGGTGAGGCTGCACACCTGTTGTGCATTGAGTCATCAGTGTGCAACATGTTCAACCAGCCATCACCACACACACACACACACACACACACACACACACACACACTCAGGGAGAGATCTCCTGCATGGAAACATGGAGCACCAGGCCGTGTATCATTATCAGCAAACCTTTACAATAAACCGGTCTTTCAATACCACCACCCTGCGTCCTTTTGTCTGGAGGAGGCCAATAGAAATCACCTAGGTGGAGTGTAGTATCGACATTGCTACGTTGATATTTCTTTGTTTGTACATACATGGAATTACATAACTATCTACACAACTTCCTCCGTGGCCACAGGTGGGAAACCGAGACAGGGCTGTCACTGCACTTTCATACGGGCGTTCCCAAAGTTCTGGGGGAATGTCACTTTTTGGGGGGCATGTTTATCTGTTGTTTGGTTGAATGCACATTTCAGTATTGTTTAAGGGTTTGGATTATTAAGTCAGGGGAATATAATGAATTTTCTATTTTATTACGATGAGATAGTTCTAATAATTAATAGCTTCAGGTGTTTGTCTTCATTTCTGTTTATCTTTATTTTTTTCTGTTAAATGGACAGGGGTAATAGGAGGAGCCAGCCTATAAATAGATCTCACTCAAGCCAGTCAGGGGTGAGCTGAGTGAGGGAATGTCTATGTACAGCTCCCTGTGTCACTGTGAGGACCCACACCGTTAGCCCACCACAGTGCCTGTTTTCTTTTCTCTCTACAAATATAAAACTAAATGGCAGAAGCCTGTATCTACCAACCCTGCCTCCCTTCTCAGTCACACCTTGTCTCAAGTTCATCCTTAACAGCCCTGATTCACACTGGGCTATTTCAGCACGATTTCCGGTCTAGTCTGGCACAGGTCCCGCAAGCCTTGGGCTAAAGTTGGTAGTAGTCCACATAAAAAGAACGTAGTGTGAACCCTTTGTTAGCCCAGGGCTAACCACAGTGCAAATGTGGGGTTTCCTTGTTGTTGCTGATGAGAAAACCGAGGTGTGACGAGGGGAGAGGGGGGGGGGGGGGGGGGGGGGGGGGAGGGGAGCTAGGACCCAGCAGCGGGCCAGCCCTGGTGACAGGGAGTTCAGGAGGTTATATAAGAGGCAGGGCTAACTGGAGAGGAATCATTCATCGAAATGACTTCTGTGCTGTTTATTCCATGTAGCGTTCCTGTTGGCCCCATCGTAATGCCTTTGTTGGTTATTGTTACTGCTCTTTGTCCATAATGTTAAGCAACAAGGCACCGTGAATGTTGTTTCGCATTGACCATGGCAGCTCCTTGTTATGCCTTGAATTGTAGATTAAAGTGCCAATTAGTGTCTGCTTATTTTATTATTATTATTAGAATACAAGTCATGAGTAGTGTTAACTAGTTGTAAGTGTATTGGGACTTTTATTGCTCTGCTCCAACACGGTCCTATGTCTTCTATAGGGCCTCCACTATACTGCTGCTGGGTGGATGATTGTCTCCTGGTATAGTGTCTCCACGCAGTGGCTCGTCCTGAGTTTGATGTGCACATATAAGGTAAGATTAGGTGTGGCGTCGGTGTGTAGTGAATCATTCCCCTCCCTCCCCTCTCCACCATCTCCTGTACGTTCTCACCTTTGCTCGGCAGGTCCAGTGGAGCGACATTTGCTAGAGTGGATGCTGAAGTAATGTATATATTGTGCGGTATTTTGAATCCCTGTTTGTCCAAATGTTAAGCCTTTTTTTTTTTGCCGTTGTCAATGAACTTGACTGGTTAAAGATTGGTTAAATAAAAATGTGTATATTTAATATTTTAACTACGCTAAACAAATTGATAGGACTGCTTGTAAAAAAAAAAAACGCTTGATGCTGGATTCATTTACAAGTGATGTACCGGCCCCTTGGGCCCCCCCCCATGGGCCCCCCAGGACCTGGCTCATAATGACTTGGTTGTATGGAAGGAAACCTGCCTACAACCGTCCTGAGTTTTAAGGACAATATGTCTAACACTTTGTGATGTTGCTTCCTGGGTGTGGGCCAGTGGCTGACCATTCCCACCATCTGCAGAGAACTCATTCAAATGCTGGGTGCAATTTCAGTGCTACTGGTTGTGTCTGTTTCTGTGTGAAATAAGTGACAGCAATATGAATCGAAATGGAAACGGAAGAGGGGGATGGAGAAAGAGTGCAAGGGCATATGGGAGGAGACAAAAGCAGATGGATTTTCATTTCCTACGAGGGAAGGTCAAGAACAATCTGATGCAGGGAGCTACAGTTAAGAACCGAGTTCAGTTCAGTCAGTACACTCCTGCACTGCCTCTGTGTTCAAACAATCATACCGTGGCATAACAGTAACAACAATAACAGCTCAAATATTCATTGTGGCAGTGATGGACGCACAAAAATGTAAGTGTTTCTGTATATGTGTATATCATGTGTATTGGTTTCATCCAAATGCATTCTATTGTACAGGATTTATCGCATATGTGATTGATTGATAATTGATTGATGAAGTTCAAATGTACTTGTGTTTAATACAAATGTACTCGTATTTTCGTAACACAATTATATAAATAGATTCATGTGTGTGTATGTATATATATATGTGTATATATAAAGTATATATGTGTGTATATATATATGTGTGTGTATATATATATATATATATATGTGTGTTATTTATTCATGTGGTTTTGTGAAGAAGGTAACATCGCGTTGTGTAATATTTTCAGATTTCACACCTCTCGATCAAATTCTAGCTCTTTAACAGCAGAATACGTGAAGGGGCTGTGTTCGATTTGGCTCACTTGCTCCCTCATTCCTTATTCCCTATATAGTGCACTGCACACTATTTAGGGAGTAGACGAATTCAGACACTAATTATGCGCCGGAAAATCGAACAGCGTGCCGCTTATTGGTTGCATAAACAAGGCGACAGATGGCATTTGAATATAGAACCTGTACGTGCCGACCGTCGCTGTCGGATGAATCCGATGAAAATAAAAACCGCTTTGCATCAGGAAATTGTGAGGAGATAAGAGTGCAGCAGTTGCACTCCCATTTCGGACAGCATTACCAGTTGTAGGCCTCAAGTGGACCAATTCAAACACTTGGTTTTCTTTTCACAGCACCCCAGTCAGTAATGGCTTCTGTTGGTGTGCCAGATGAGGTCAGGGATATAATGATAACAAATGGGTTGTAACCATAGAAATAGGATTGATGTCAGATCCAAAAGGTATGCACCTTTCACCTGCAGAACCAGCCATCGCTGACCTAATGACAATCACTGGCTGTAATTGATCGCTCTGTCTCATAGAACTCACTAGAACGCGGACACAAGCCTTTATGTTTGTAGTCGTGTTCAAGGAGATGCCACATTGTAAACAAATTGTTTGAATAATTAGAAGAGATAAATATCAGCAAAATCATACCAAAAAAGTAGATTAACTTTTATATTTGACATTCAAGTTGGTCATTAAGAAGGAGGGATATACAGCTATATTGACATTTTGTCTCAGGACAAGTATATATCATATATTTAATGCACACAACAAGTGCATGTTTTAGTATTCTGTGCATGGATTATTTGCAAAATGTCAGGAGTGGGACGGGAAAAGGTTCTCCAATTCTGGAATGACCATCGTAAACTGAGGATGCTACACTGACTATCCACTGAGTTCCGTTCTCAGGTAGACGGATGCATGAATAGAGACATGCATGGGAACCATGACCAATAACACCATGACGTGTAACTCTTGTTAGACCAAAAGTGCATGTTGTTCAAATAATGCTTAGAATCGGCAATGAACTTCAGTTAGTCCACTTCCTCAGCAAAACTGCTGATGATTTGGTAGTCTGGTCATATGAAGGGGATTTAACTCCTTCAATAACAATAGGTTTCACACTACATAGTGTCTCGTGCACCAGTGACTGAGTAAACCCTATTCTAATACAATCGCAGAGATTCCTACGCTATCTAAACGGAGTGAATTGTCATCAGACACGGCCCCATGATCCCCTGCTCCAACGCTGGCGAAGTATCACAGCCAGCCTGGGTTACGGCAGTCACATCTGCGGTGAACCCGCGGGCCCACCTTATAAAGTGACCGGCTTCGCGGTTCACCATGTGGCAACAGCAAGAGATCAGTGGTGCTACGGAGAGGCTAGGCGTGGGCTAAGCTGTTCCCTGACCCGCTTGAGGATTCAGCACCCACTCCAAGTGAGAGGGCTCTTTTTGTCTTTTGAACTTCTGACACTCTTTTGAGTAAAGTTTGAACGTGAACTACCGCCTACTAATGATAACAACTATATGGATTTATAAGAAAGTGTGTATTTAAGGTCCCAAAAAGGAGTGCAATGTTCATCATCTGTGTACTGTGTCTTGGTATTTAATGCAGTGTTTTAGTGCTGTGTATTATGCAATACACTATATATTATCACTCAGTACTGTAGTATTCTAGTTATAGTAGCATAATTATAACCTACTTTACAATAAGGGTAAATTAATGAACCAATAATCAACATCAGTTCATGCATTAATAAGCATTATTATATAGCATTTGCAATGGGGTTGGAGACTATTAAATAATGTCTAAATTAATACCTTAGTTCACGTGAACATAATTACCTTAGCTAACATTAACACCTTACGTAAACATGAACACCAGAAATAGATGATTACTAGACCATTAGTTAACCGTTAATTACCTCTTAGTTAATGCTTATTACTGCATTAACTAATGTGAATTAATTGTTAATAAATGTGCCCTTATTGTAAAGTTTTACCATAATAAAGGGTACTTTAACTATAACGACAATAACAATTACAAAGATCTTAACAGAAGACAAAACTTAAAAAGGTGTTTAGGAAAAAACCCAATGTACTGCTTTAGTTCCATTCAATTCTTCATGGGGGTTGAAACGTACTTGTTTTGGTTACTCCACAAGCTCCTTGGTAAGGAGGCGTGACCCAGTAGGAAACACCTTGATCTCCAGATAAACAAGGAGAAGTCACCGCAGGGGTTGACTGGGGTGGGAGCCCCCGCGGTGGGTGGGGTGGCTGCACCGGAGAGTTGCTGCTCTGGGGGTGATTAGTTATTTTATCCGCTGCCTGCTGCCTGTTGCCTGTTGGGCAAGGCGGTTTTACGTTTCGGCCCAGAAGTGGAGGTGGGAAGTAACAAAGAACAAATACTTTGTTATGTACTTAAGTACAGTGTTCAGGTGTCTGTACTTTACTTGAGTATTTGTTTTTCGAACAACGTTTTACTTTTACTCCCTACATTTTAACACAAATACCTGTGCTTTCTACGCCTTACATTTTCAATACAGGCCGGTTACTTACATGTTAATGCATCTGAGGGGAATCATCAATTATTCTTATTTTTGCATCATTGCGCGCCTTCCCAACATCAAAACCGATTTCAACCTAATTGGATGGGACAATAACACACAGAAAAGACGATCCGTTTGTGTATCCATCGGTGCATATCACGCACGATAGACAAGACGAGACAAAAATGACGTAAAAGACTGAGACGTGGGGGAGACTTCACCATGGAGAAATGGCTTCTGGGAGAGCTTAGCGAGTGAGGATGGATGAAAGTGATTCAGCAAACATGGCCGACAGAGCAGATTCTGAGCATTAACAAGACATTCCCCATTCATGGCCTTGTTTAAGAGAAATGTTTGAAGTTGTCAGCTCTAAGAATGATTCTTGGCGAATGCGTTGTGGCTTGTAGTCCTGTAGAGATGAGGGAATTTCTAATTGTTCTCGGTTTGATCATAAGGTTTCGAGTTCTGTTGCTGACATTGAAAACTGATTTGCACATTGGAGATCATGTTCATTATTCGCAGTTTATTGTTTATTTTATTTGAAGTTAGAATGAATGAACTTTAACCGTCTTTGAATTGTATTACTATGACGTGAGGTTCAGTTAGCTTTGCACAGAAACACCCGGCAGAAATGTCAGAGTGCTACTTTTTACTTTTATACTTTGAGTACATTTCAGAGCCTTTACTTTTCCACTTTTACGTATCTGTACTTCTACTTGAGTAAAGAATGTGTTTACTTTTGCTACCACTGCAAAGGTCTGTGTGTGTGTGTGTGTGTGTGTGTGTGTGTGTGTGCGTGTGTGTGTGTGTGTGATTGCTGCACACTGCAGTATATTCTTATCATTAAGTTGTGTTAACAGTTTAACACTTCTTCCTGATCTTGTAAAGCAATATATGCAACCTCAATGTATGGTAAACCAGAAGTCTCAAAATGGAGGCTTATTAATTGAGGCCCTATTTCTTTCTTAATTATTCAGTTATGATGTTAACACTTTGATCAAAGCAGACTATCTTCCGGACCTATCTTTCTTAACTGACTGCAGAGCACCATCAGTAGTGAAACTCTTTTCTGATTGGCTCAAACTGGTGCCGAACAGCACTAGTTCTGAGTAAGCAATCAAAATGCTTATTTTTTCTTAACCTATTAAGCTCATAACATTCACCTATTCAAGAATGAACTGTTCACAAATTAGCCAATTTATAAAAAAAAAAAAGAAGGTTTATTCTGGTTGGTTACTTTACAACCAAATGTAATAAATGCAGCTTCCTTTTTTTTGGTTTCGATTCGGAATAATCCAACGAATTCCCCAAGGATCAAATCTCATTCAACCTGTGTTATGTTCCGCACCAATAAAAGGATTTACTTGGAAATATGTTATATTACACAAGTCACAAGCACTCAACACAAAACATTTCACGTGGTCACGTCATCAGTAAAAAAATAATACGAACGCTAAAGAAAAGCCTAAATAAATACCCATTCGCTCATGTTCATGTCCCCTTGATAAGGGAAGCTCATTGCGCGACGGCTTCCAACGTCGCGGCCCCTCGGCACGGTGTTCGCCGCGTGCACGCCCCGGCTTCCTCGTTACCCCAAAGAAAACTCCACGCCAATTTGCCACCGCGCGTTTCCTCAGTCAAAACCCTTCCAACCTTCTCGAGCCCCTTTTCCCCCCGTGGTGTTTTGTCGCACGCCGCTCAGCGCGCTACGTATGAATGCTAACACGCGGCCCCTGTCAAACAGGTCTCTACAAAGGCACAGCGAAAAACAAAGAGAGGAGACGAGAGAGGGAGAGAGACGGCCCCGAAAGATCAGGGGAATGCTGGAGGTGGGGTTAACGAAGGAAGTAGCCGAAGGAAGGAGGAAAAAAGGAAGCAGCGTGGAGTGAAAACTGGAATGCAGGGTGAGAATGGGCCTGCGAGTCGTGGTGAGAACGAGACAGAATTCAAGAGAGAGAGAGTTAAAAGCTTCAGTCTTGTCTGGGGCCAAAGAGCAGAGGGATTGTACGCTGAACACAGGATGATAAAAAGAAAAAAAGAAGTGGAGATGAAACAAGAGAAGAAGAGATGGGAGGCCAGAGAGGAGCGCGAACAGAAGGCTGTTGACTCGGAAAAATCAATAGAGAGGAGGCGGAACAGCAGAAGGATATAAAAGGGAGAATGAATGAGGAGAGGAGTGTCTTTATATGCATCTCTCAGCCCCTCTGTGATCTTCCAGCTCTCATCTGCCTGGGAGGGACAGGGGGTAACAGCCACCATAACACAAGGTTAAACTTCACAACAGATCCTTGTACTGGTGTGTGTGTGTGTGTGTTTCTTTGTGTATGTTTTATGTGTGTTCCGCTGAGTGAAAGGCTCAGTGAAAAGGGGGGGGGGGGGGTGGTGGTTAACAGGCCTCCGCGTTGATGGAATATTGATGAGAAATGAAGAGGCCATTCTGCAGCTACGGGCACCCCTGGGGGACACAAAACGTCCAACGTTAGCGCGCCACAACAACAGTAACTAGCCATTTAACGTCGACTAGCCTGGCGAGGATCACCTGCCTATTTACCTTGGGTTGGCGTCAGCGTGCCGCGACGCGCACACGCAGACAGTTGAATGAAAGAAAACTGCAAAGAGAAAATGCAATTGCTGTGTGTAGGAATGAAAGTCTAGAGACACTTAAGATGCACAGCCTTTTATTTGAAGTATCGATCAGACTGTTAAATTCTTCGTTGGATGCATAACCTTAATCACCGGGTGTGCAATCCGGATCCATGTTCATATCAGATCCATTTCAGGGCTTAACGGTCATCGTTCTGGTCTGAAGAAGACACCCCTGCCTTCAGCGCATCTACAGTCCTACAGATCCCGGGCCGGTCGGAAAACCAAAAGACTCCTCTCTTCCGTATGTTCAGCCTGAAATGAATGTCTTCTCCACAGGGGAAGGAGTGACACTGCTGACGATACGAGTGTATAGAGTGCACCAACTCTTCGTCCTTTGGCCTGACAAATGACCTATCAACGCCACTGACTTCTTTTCCTTTAGTCTTCCGACGGGAAGTATGGTGAGGCAGAACATCGCCCTCACGACAACGGATGACTCAATGAGATAGTTGGCTCCGCCCACTTTAAGCCTTAGCGGTTTCTTGACACCATGTTTCACTCCCCGCCTAAGCAGTTTCTTTCTTTACGGAGAAGGGAATCGGTGGCAGGTTTGCTAATGCTGACGCTTCTGTGCAGCGCTTTCCAATTCACACCGCAGAGCGTGAATGATATCAGTCAGGTCGGACAATGGGGTCGTTCTCCTGACCCATGTGTACAGCGGAGCTGTGTCCTTTTGTGTCCCTGAGCAGGTTGAAGGCAAAATGTATGTTGCCGTGCTCAAGCACATAATTGCCAGCCCCCTTGTATGGCTTGGTTGAGGGGCAGGTAATCACAGAGCAGTCATGCGATGAAGAAAACAGTCGAAGAACAAGTGTTCAGTACAATGAGAAGAGGTCTTTTGGATGCTGCCCTTTGCTACTAGAAAATCCAAAAGGGAAAGTGAGCTTGGGAAATTGTGGCGTTATACTATGATTGTCCTAGAAACCCTTAACCCTCTCTCGGACGCGGACATCAACCGCTGCACAGACGGAGCTCCACACATCCACCCACACCGTGGCGTTATAAGTGTCCTAGAAGCTTAACCCTCTATCGGACAACTGCTGCACAGATGGTAAAATAGTGTAACGAATGGCAGTTCATGGATGAGGGGGGCTTGTGATAGGTGGGCGTGCATTCTTTAACACACCCATGTTTTGGAAACATTCGTTTTTGAGGAAGTTTCCCTGTTCGATATCTAAAAGTAGGCTCTCACGCTTTCAGAGAAAGTTGGTATTGATGTCAGTTTATTTAATCTATTACCTCATTAGACCGCACAGCATTAGAGCTAACACCAGTACTGGCTAGTTTCTGCGCACACACAGAGTGGTCAAAACAACACCATACCCAACTCAACTGACCGTTAAACTGTCTGTTTTAAGTGTCTGAGATAAAACAGACCCTATAGGCATGAATCTTCTTTATAATGCCAACCTTACCAAGATATACCATAGATTTTCTGTTGTCCCACAGATGCTTCATGAACCACCTCCAGAGTGCATGTCAGTTTACCTTGTATCTCTGAGAAAGGCAAATTGTGTTGTACCTTTAGCACTCTTCGAGTCATACCTAGCCCCGAAACCAGGATACCAGAGGCAAGCAGCGAGACCACCCTTCGTCAGTATCTAAAACGAAACTGTTGCAATACAACTTCACACCATCGTGATAACTCCACACCACTATAATCAAAAGTCACTTCTATTCACGTACGGCAGTGTAAGTAAACATTGACTTGTAGCGCCGACTGCTATCGAGATGAATGCTCAATACATATAGCTGATAGTGATAATCATAGGTCTATGAATGTGTTTTTTTTACCACTGTGGACGCAAAAGAGGACTGTGTTTGAAACGTAAAAGGCTGTTACCTCCGCCACGTCCTACAACATGCAAATTTATTTTAGAAGCATTGTTTTGGGCTGGCTTTCGCAGGCCTATAATAAGCCTGTACGATCATTTAATTCGGCCCAAATTAAATGATTGCATGGTTTAGCTATCTGCCCACCTACCTACTCGGCAACCTTCACACACACTGCAGTCTTCCACAAGACTAGGCAGACCGATAGGGCTTGTCGTCTTGACGTCACATTGCAATTACCGCCTCCATTTCAGAGCTTTAGGAGCAGTCAAAATGGCAGAGTATTGCCAACGAGGAAATCCAATGACACAGATGACACAGTGACACAGCTGATGTACAATCCCTATTGCTATGGCTTCGGAGGGAGGCCTGAAGGGAGGGAGGGATAGGATTTTTTTTGGGGGGGGTTGGATACTTTCAAAATCTAGCTTACTCGGGCTGGTTTCTCCAAATTGCTTACCTTACCTTTAAATTGTCTTTATTACTGCAAATCACATAAATACTAAATATTTCATTCTACGTTTTAGTTGCAGGCAAGAGTAAACCCAAGTGTTCTGAATGTATTCCACTGCTGTTGAAGTACTCTGAAGCAAACCGTAGTCTGCCCAGTGAAAGCAGCAGTGTCCAAGATTATACATCATTGGGTTTCTTATTGTACTTGGCTCCTTCTCTTGAGTGCATAAAGTACATTCTGCAGAAGCTGTTATTTTAGGTGCTTATAAGGTGTTTTTTTCCCGTCCTCATACTCCCCTCTCTATTTTCTAATGTAGCCCCTATTTCATTTATTTTAGTACTTTTCATATTTTCTTTATCCTGCCAGTGTGTTTTTATGACCCATGTTTGGGGACGATATTAATTGACCACTTTTCTGTTTCAGAAGAAAGGCCACGGTGTGACTACCTTCAAATCTGCCACCCTTTTGTTTTTTTCACTCTGTTCCACCATCCAATATATCACCCTCTCCCTCTTTCTCTCTCTCTCCCTCTGACTCCCTCCCCCTTCCTTCCATTCATCCCATCCAATATATCCCTCTCCCTCTCGGTAAATCACTGGGGACAGAGACAAACGTGGTAACACACTGATTGAATCACTATGAAGTGTTGTCCGATGAGGCTTATCCCTGATTAGACTGCTGTACAACATTTTTGTGTGTGTGTGTGTGTTTGTGTGTGCGTGTGGAATGACAAGGACCGTGTGACTCTCTTTAAACCAACATAGTCCCACCTTACTCTCTCGCTCTCCTTAACCCTTTGTTTGAACCTCTATCACTCATGTTTATATCTATACTGTATTAACTATCTATTTACTTTGTCACTTTGCCCTGAATCCTTAAGCCTCCTTAAACGCTCTGTCTTTACCAAGTTTTCCCAGCTCAGGAGGTTGTGATTTATTAGAATGCTGTATGGTTTCTTGTCTAGGGTCTTTATGGTTTGCTTGTATAGTGAGTGGCTGGTGGCTTTAATGAGGCTTTATTTGCTTGTCCCCAATGTGTCAGACAGTCGGTGAGATGAGAGAATAGCATTTATGAACATATTAGCTACGTCAGGCAATTCCGTGAGAATTTGACGTTGGTCGGATTGAGTTGTTTTGCAGTTTTCACTTGGGTTTTACATCGTATATATTGAGATTTATATCAAGCATGATGCCTAGGTATTTTTACTTGGATACGGCCTGAAACTTTACCCCATGACACAAAAGATCATGCCATGCTCACAGTTGATGTTGTGTTGAGCAGAAGGTTTGGTGAGGCCCGGCAGTCACATGAAGCCTCGCATCGTCTGTTCTTGTCATACACATCGACCTCTGTGTCATAGCACACCTTCTGATGTCCACGCCAGGGCGTGTATTCAAAATGTGAACAATAAAGAAAAAGCAAGCCCACTCAACTCATAGTTGGATCACTATCGCCTGTGTGCTTTGATCGTTGATGCTTGGCAGAGTGGGCGGGCGGCTCAATTTTGGGGATAGACGCAGCTGTGGGTGGTGAGTTAATGAGGTCATGCTATATTTACTATAAATATACTATATATGAGAGCACACTCATGTATGTTGTGCTCTCTCAACCCGTGTCGGCGGTTGTTTTAATAAAATACTGTTTTGCCAACCCACGTTTTCCTTCCTAGAACCCGGTGGTAGCCAAAAGCAACATAGCAAAGCAACATACAACGTTAACGCTGCGTCGCACTGACGTCTCACTCAGAGGATGAACCCAGAGGATGAATGTTTAAACAAGGCCAAAAGAAAAAAAACATGGATGCCCGAAGGAAGTTAGGCAAATTGTGGCTCATTGCTGAATAAAACTAATTTATGCAGCAGCAATCTATGGTTATTTTGAAAACATAAACAAAACAGCTGTATATATTCATATATATTAATGATACAAACACATATTGCATAATTACACATCAAAATATGTGTTAAAACACCAACAAACACTTTCATCCCCATTAACGATGACGGCCGCCATATCTGAGCTGTCGGAAATACTACCCGGATTCTCAACCTGTAATTCCGAGTTGGACAACCGTTCAATTTCGATCAAGTCTAGCTCTTTTTTTCCCAAGTTGTCTTCAACGCAGCATTACAGTGTGTATGCCCCATTAAAGCTTTTCTGACAAGGCACTATTTTAGTGCAGGGGTGTGTGCATTGGTGGGCGTACAAGCACACACATCTCTCATCTTTTTTCTTAAGCATTCGTTAGTGCTTGAGGTGCTTGCTTGAGATAGTGTCAAAGGCTGTATGTGTGTATGTGAACTAGCCTGTGTGTGTATATGCATGTCCCAATGGAAGAGCAATCAGCAGAACAAAAGGAGCAATGAAGAAAGACGAGAAGAAGATGAATAGCGGTAGAAACAACATGGCACCAGGGAGAGGCCTGATCTTGACAGCACTAATTAAAATCCCGCCCATTAGCTTGGTGCTAATTGGATGATTTATTCTCCTGGGGGACCGACTGCCAATCAGAAGATGCCGGTGGTATTAATATGGATGTGAAAAAGCATATTATCATTACTGGGATGAGGGAGGGGGATAATGGAAATTGCTGCTGTTTTGATACTTTACAAGTGCAGGAAATGTAACTAAAGCATGGGGACTTTTCTCTCTCACTCACACACACGCACGTGCTGAGCAAAATAGGCAAACATGACAAATGACTACAACATGCTTATTTGGACATGTATACAAACTTCAATCATTTGAAGTACAGTCTCTTCGTGTGTGAGTTACCCCAATGGCCTAGCGTGCTACTCAGCTTCTCACCAACTTGTGCACTTTGCTGTTTTAGCACTTTTCTGTTTGTCACTTTGCTGCAATGCACTGCCCTTATGCACTTGTCTTGTGCTAATTGGATGACACCACAAGCTCTGCACAGAGCAGGCAGAAAAACCTCTTCCTCCTGCCTCTTCCTGCAACCTTCTAGTTGCTAGTCAACCTGATCTATTTCCTCAGCTTCTGTTGTCCTACCTACCTTACACAACAATACTCAGCTCAACCAATCAGACGTCTTCTTGATGAAACGGATTTGAATTATCCCTATATATCTATATATAGATATATAGATGTATAGATATTTGAGGTGTGTGTGTGGTTGTCTGTGTGCGCATTTATCCTAAGAGAGTTATTTAGATATCAACCTAGTCCTTCAATAGAGGACTTCAAATTGATTTAGCTGAATTGCTTTCTAAGTCTGCTTCAATTTCCCCCCTATGCAAATTCACACAGCAGCCTCTTCTCTCAAGCCCTCTCTCTCTATTTCTCTCTCTCGCCACCCTCCTTTCCTCCTACACTTCTCTCTCCCTGTTACTCCCCACATTCATTCTGTCCCCCTTCTTCCCATCTCAACAGCCCCTCTCACTGTGACAGAGAGAGATTAAATGTGTGTGAGTTAGTGTGTGTGTGTGTGTGTGTGTGTGTGTGTGTGTGTGTGTGTGCAGATGTGTTGTCTGTGACAGCACAGCAGTGAATCATTAGTTTGTTCTACTTGTCTGCGTGTGTGTGTGTGTGTGTGTGTGTGTGTCATAAGGACTAAGGGACCTTGTCAGCGTCAACACAATTGGCAGTCTATAAAATGGCGGAAGCGTTTAGCCCAGGTATCTGGAAATGACTTCTGGCATTACCTGCTTGTCAGCCCACCCACCCACACACACACGCACGCACGCACAGAAAACTCCAGTGACAGCTTAACACACACACAAACACACACGCACGCATGCACGCACCCACAGAAAACTACAGTGACAGCTGAACACACCCTAATTCTGTCAGACAAGTTCTCCCCCCCCCCCCCCCCCCCCAAACACACACACACACACACACACACACACACATGGATCGTAGAGGTTGCTTGGCTGCATCTTTTACTAAAGTACGTTTTTTGAGGGCTTCAGCAGCGGGAGGTCGACAGCTATAGTGTCTATTGATTTTATATCTGGCAGCCCTGTGCCTGGCCACTTTGTTCAGCTATATCCCCCCTCTCTCTCTCCCTCTCCCCACCTCGGTTTTATAAACCGTCTCTCCTGTACATGCTATTTCACCCTCTCTCAGCATCATCTGCTCTCTTAATGGGTGCCCTGTTCTGATCATCTCTCTCTCTCTCTGGTGTGAGTGATTGGTTTGCTGCTTTAAGCATTTTGTCCTCTGCATAGTAATTATCTTATTTATGTTATAGTGTGCTCGATGTTTGCTTGGCTGTGTGTTTGATCATTTTCAATGGCTCCTTTTTTCTGACCCCCCCCCCCCCCCCCCCCCAGCTGTTCCCTCATCTTCATTCAATTTATCAGCTGCCCCCCCACACACACACAACACACACACACACCCACCATTGACTCTAAACTGATCAAGGTTCCAATTTCACATCTCAAATGTTTGCGCAGACACTACAACAGCTTAGCATCGAGCATAACAAAGCCACAGCCTATCATGACCGATGTCAAGGTGCCTTTGAACGTTTCCATCAAACATTGAAGTCATCGGGCTGTACCGAGCTCGGACAGGACTGGGCGCAAGGATTATCTTGGTTGTTGTTGTTGGCGGTTAGGGAGGTAGTGCAAGACAGGTGAGGTTTTAGTCCGAATGATTTTGCTTTTTGGTCACACTGTGTGCGGCCCCCATGACCATTTTAAGAGATAGGTGGCAGACAGCGGACAAAATGTCATTGACTATGTCAATGGATTCAGGCAAAGGCTGTTTTTGGCTGGAGATATGGCAAAACAGGTGTTGGGAAAGGCACAAGAAAAAATGTAAGTTCTCTATGACCGACGTGTTGAACCTTGACAATTGGCTGCTGGTCATCTTCTTCCTGCTCTTCAGCCTGTAGTAACGTCTCCTTTTCAAGCTAAGTTTATAGACCCTTATACCGTATTGAGGGAAGTGTCAGACCAACATGATCTCATTTCAACTCCTACTAGTAGGAAAGCTACACGGTTATGTCATGTAAATGTGTTGAAACCTTACTATCAAGCAGTGGAGCAGTGATGAGGAGAAGCTGGATTGTTCAGATGTGAAAGTGTCTCTTTCTGCAGGTGCAGCGGACATGGAGCCTGCAGTGTGTGAAGAGCAGTTGAACCATGGTGATGGTGTTTTGCAAGGTCGGTTGAAAAGAATCGGGAAAACGTAGACTTATTTAGAACCATCACAACTGGTTGGTCTCAGTAAGAGCTACCCATCATTATTTTCCTGACACACTGAGCAACACACACCTTCTTGAACATGATGTGGATATGGGTGATAAGCAGCCTATTGAACAACGCTTCCATGGCGTTTCACCTGACAAACGAAGAAGGTAAATTCAAGCTGGGCATCACCTTGTCTTTTGGTCAGTAGATCGGACAAAAAAGCACAGACCTTGTACTGCCAACAGTAAAGTTAATAACGTTATTGTGTAGATCAGGGTGGGATCAGCGAAGTACGTCAGTAAACGTGACCTCTTGAAAGGGTACTGGCAGGTGCCACTGTCGCCAAGACAACAAGAAGCGGAGCAACAGTTTTCATTACAGGTGGATGTTTCCCAGGTAGGAGCGGGGGTGGTATTGATGCAGGAGGATGAACAGGGCTTAAACACAGCAGACGTTTTTTTTTTTTTCAAAGAAGTTGAAAGCCTACCAGGTTAACTACTTGTTGATTGAAAAGGAAGCACTGTCACTGATCTGGGCTCTGCAGCGTTTTGCTGTGTATTTGGGGCCAGGGGTATCCTCCCCTCGTTGTTTATGCCGAACATAACCCTCTCACTTTTCTGAGCTCTCTGCAAAATATCATTCAAAGACTGATGAGGTGGGCTTTGTTTTTACAACCTTATCATTAAGATATTCGTCTTAACCTAGGATTTTGTGTTTCTATGTCTGTTTTTACTCTTAAATTGCTCATTGGAGTCCAAGGATCCTGAACTGATGGCAAGATGTACAAGACAAGATACTGGAGTACAGAGGTATATCCAGATCTATTTAGAAGAATTGGTCAAAATGTTTACGTTATGTCGGTAACGATTTGGATTTAGTAACTGTTTGTATTTCCTTAGGAACCCTTTTCTTTAGGAGGGGGGTGTGACAATCTCCCTTTCTTCCTGTTGTCTACCTGACCCAATGGATTGGCCAATAGGCAGAGAGAGGCCGGATGATCAGGTGATATGGTGCACCTGTGCACAGGTCTATTTAAATTCTGCTGGTTTGGCGTTCTCAATCTCTTTCTCTCCTCTGTTGGTTTGTGCTACTCTTTGTTCCAGGTTACCTCCAGTCAGAGCTGCTTGTAGTTTGAATTCACCTCCACATGCATACACCATATACTCTAAACACCCACACATTGCTTCACAACTAATGACCCACGTTCATTCATTAATGCTATTGGTTGTGTTTTTGTTATTTTAAGGAAGTTGAGAAGGAAAATAACTATCCTTAAAAAGCAGTTTTTTTACGTGAACTCCCTTTTTTGTCACATTCCTGAGCCGGTCATGGCAAAATCCATTTAGTCATTCGTTCATTTCTAATTAAGTGCTAGAAAGGGAGCTTTGACGTGTTAGCAGGCGCGTTCAAAATAACCCGGCCACAATCCTAAACATTTACAGGCGTACAAAAAAGTAACGTTGCGTCCACCGTCGCTATCAATGATTCAATAGTGAGACACGTCATGGGAAGATCAGCGGAGACCTACCGTCTCCCAGGTGCGACGTTGGCTGGCAACCTGGGCAAGATTCCCAGCCTCATGGTGATACACCCATGCGCTCGCAATGTAATCGTCCGAGCTGGCTGCAAGGAGGCATGGCACTGAGATGGTGAATTAGATAGAACTAGAACAAGACACAAGTACAATTATTTGTATTCAAGATTAAGCTTGTTCTCCCAGACCCTTGCACACGCCCAAAGGTTATTACAATAAAGTCCAGCACTATTGTGCGATGATAAATCATCTTGAGCCCATGCCACCTACCGTTGCAGCCTGTAACTATCTCATGTGTAACCTGTTTCCATTCCCCGAGGGATTTTAGCAGACTCCTCCACTCGCTTAGTGACTGCAGCAAGCTTAACTTTTGTAATCCGGTAACATCCCTTCACTTTTCCGAAGCGTTGGTCGGTTTAACCAGATTCTTAGCTTCCATTCATGGCTCCAGTCTACCTGTACAGTGCCCAGCAGGGTTTTCATTGACAATTTCAGCCTCTTCTGGAATAGTGCTTTTTATCTCAGGGATGGTGTCCATCCTAGCAGACTGGGTACAAACACGTTCACTCGTAATACCAAGTACACCATGTTCGGACTTGCGTACTCGGTAGTTCGGACTTGGCAACAACGACTCGGGAGTTCAAACTCCGGAGGACGCAGTGCCGCTGGGTGTTGCGAAATGCATTTTGGGATACTTGCCTTTCCCAAGTCAACACAAGTCACCTCCCAATGCATCCTCGATAAAATGGGCAGAGCAAGAACACATCCGGGCATTTGGAGTGTACTTGGCCAGATCCAGACTTTTGAACGGAACAGTACTTGGGCTGCGACCGATGAGGTTTCAAAAGTACACAAGTATAGACAAGAACGCAGATTGAGAAAGGGCTGACCCCTGAAAGTTTGTATATGTTGATATTAATATCCACATTAAAGAAAAGTCTGATCTTTATGCCCCAATATATTGCACTTGAATCATGGTTTGTTACGTAGGCCGGATGTGAGACCATTACGGGGATACTGGGACGTAAACAAACAAATGTTGTAGGATGTCTAAACTATGGAAAAGTTCAGGAAAACGTGTTGAAGCTGCTAAAACATACAGAGAAGGACATAGTCTGCAGGAAAGGGCGCAATACTTTGAGATGGGGGTGAAGATCATTACAAGCTGGTCCTTCGTCTTGGAATGTCTACCGATCAATGCTGCCTACATTGTGACCACCTTTTTTTCACCACACCCTTACAGAGCTGAAGGCCTTAAATGTTACAAAGGTTTGGAGGCCTACAACCAGATGGTGTGTGGATGGGTGACAGACGAACAGTATAGACTCTTGGATGACGTGTATTGTAAAAGCCAAGGTAGGCGATGCAATGACATTACTAGAGCAACTGAACTTTACATTTTGGAAATGTACATATGTTTGATATAATATCCAGTTCACTTTTTTTTAATCAAAATGCTGTCATAAAAAATATAAACAATATTGTACAATAAGTAAATTGTTGAGTAACTAGTTTGATATTCTTACAATATTATTTTTGGTTGACTTATTCAGGCACTCCATTCCAAACAAAAAAAACGGAACCCTGGATGATTGCTGAAAAGTCAAGTAGGTTTTGGGAGTACATACCACTTTACATTTATGTCTGGCTTGGGAGAGATGTGCACACATTGCTGCATACATTTTCATTGACATTTCTTAATTTATATGCGTGATGTACAGCCTAACTCAAACCAAGTGCTTGAAGTGCTTGAGTACAAGTTTCTGGATTGTGGGCGGCTAATTGGCTTGGTATAGCCAATCACAGTCAGGAAATGTGTCCCACTGGCACGTTTTCTAAATTAGGCAGAAGGTTAATTTAAATGTTTAATTTATTTCCAAATTTGTACCTTTTTCAAAATGTATTGTGTGTCTTCTAATAATTATCATTGATAACTGTTTTTGTTATCATTTTAATTCAGAATAGCACGAGTACATTTTTTTGCTCATAACGTTGCATACAGAACTGTCTGCTCTGTTATTCCAGTGATCTGATATTAGTATTCTTTTAATACATTTGTGTTGTTCTGATGAGCATGGTATACTGTGTGTATTGTACCACCTAGTATAATTAACAATTACCGTTTTTTGTAAAGTGAAGACACTTGAAAACAAGACACTTCTGCTAAAATCAACAACTGATGGGAAAAGGTTTACCAGAGCACATCAGACAAGTCCAAGCGTGTCTATTGTACAAACATTGTCATTGTCGTTATCCTTATACTTAAATATACTGAAATAATTTTGGAATGTCCTGAACCTCAGTCATATTAGAATTCATGCGACTTTAAAGACACTCTCTTCATTTATCACATTTCAGCGCTGGTAAGTGCCACTCTGTGAATACAAACATGAAAGCTGCGATGGAGATAGTCAGTGGAGGTACAGTGAAAATAGTAGTTAATAGGAGTAATGTTGGATGGAGATATATAATTAAATTTTTTCCTTCTCCATCACCCACAATAGAGCCTGTGTTTTCTCTTGAATAGCGCTAGTGCATTTCATCAAAGCTTTGCATCATGTTCAAACCACCTTACATGGAGGCTACCCTCATGCTATAGAAGCTGTGGGTCTTCGGAAACGTGGACCTAGATTGATGAAAAAACATATAGAGGTCTCACGTTAAAGCGAGACCTTGAATGAACAAGATATTTGCTTTGGAAGACTCGTCGCACGAGGCCGTCTACGCGGCTTCGTGTTGCAGCCTTCCAGACCCCGACCTTTTCCCCCTCGACCTCCTCTCTACAGTCTGTTGGCTGTGGGGAGACGGTGGAGCGAGCCGCACGGCGTGGAGCACGGTGAGCACTGTGGGTTCGCCTACTGCAGCGGGTTTCCCGCTCGCAGGGGGTCCCTCCCCTCCCCTCCCTTTCGAGGTACGCCCCCCCCCCCCCCCCTTGGTTCACACGCAGTGTGGAGGCGGTAGGGGGCCGAGGAACGCAGCTCATTCCTGGACAGCGTTCCTCAGCTGGATGCTCGCCCTCTCTCTGAGCGCCATGTGTGTTGGCAAG
This sequence comes from Lota lota, assembly GCA_026745465.1. Lineage (NCBI taxonomy): Eukaryota > Metazoa > Chordata > Actinopteri > Gadiformes > Lotidae > Lota > Lota lota. Next base: position 415,246 of record JACYXH010000087.1, on the reverse strand, counting down.
AGCGATGTGTTGAGGTGGGGCCACCCCATACAGTTCAAGCACCGTCCCCCACCCTTTATGGCGGAGACAAGGCTGCAGGACCCGGCGGCGAGCACGGCTCTGGCAGCGGAGGTGGCCCGTCTCTTGGGGAAGGGGGCCGTCTCTGCCGCCGCCCCCCCCCCCCCCCCCCCCCCCACTCGAGTCACGCCTAGGGTTTTACTCCCGCTACTTCCTGGTTCCCAAGAAGTCAGGGGAGATGAGACCCATTCTGGATCTTCGCGTCTTCAACTAATTTGTTGCCGCGAGGAAATCCAGGATGCTCACCACCAGAGCGTTGCTCCGGTGTGTGAGAGAGGGCGACTGGTTCACATCCCTGGATCTCAAGGATGCGTACTTCCACGTCCCCATTCTCCAGGCTCACAGGAAACCTCTCTGCTTTGCCTTTATGGGCGTGGCGTACGAGTGCCAGTGCCTGCCGTTCGGTTACTCCCTGGCCCCGCGCACTTTTTCGAAGCGTGTAGAGGCAAGCGCTGGGGCCGCTCGGGCGACCTACTGACTCTGAGCGACTCAGAGGAAGCTGCGAGAAGAGACACCATGACGGTGACAAATCGTCTCTCCTCGTTGGGTTTCGCCGTCAACTGGGCGAAGAGCTCCCCTCAACCCCAGCCGCCGGCTAGTCTACTTGGGGCTTTGCCGAGACTCCGCCACGTTCACTGCGACGCTCTCGGCCTCCTCGGCGAGATGCCGTCCTTGTTGGCGCTCTCCCGTTTTCGCGTTCGCAGGAGCGTGACCGCACTTTCCGTCATGCACCTGTTGGGACTGATGGCAGCCGCTCACCCCGTGGCGCCCCTGGGTCTGCTCTTTATGCGCAGACTACAGCGGTGGTTTGCTCGCCAGGGACTGGATCCCAGGCGACACAAGCGCAGGATGCTGTCCGTACCCCGCTCGTGTGTCGCCAGACCTGGAATATTGGTTGGAGTCGCCCGGCTTTTCTCAGAGGGGTTCCCCTAGGCAGAGTCACGTCTCACGTGGAGGTCTTCACGGACGGCTCGTTGACGTGTTGGGGAGGAACCGGAGGCCAGTGGCCGACGCTCCCCGCTCCGCTCCATAAATGTGCTGGAGCTCACCACGGTGAGGAAAGTGCTTGTACATTTCTCTCACCTGGTGCACGGCCGCCACGTTCTGATCCGAACGGACAGCGTGTCAGCGGCGGCATGCATAAACAAACAAGGGGGAGTGCGCTCCGCTGCTCTCCACCGAGCAGCAGTCGAGCTCTGGCTGTGGGCTCATCAGAACCCGCTCAGCCTGAGAGCCCTGCATATCGCTGCAGTCTGTGGTTCTCTCTCAGCCCCCAGGATCCTCCGCCGTTGGGGGTGGACGTGATGGCACACGCACCGTGGCCGCGGGCTCTCTCTTACTGATCATCCATCCTCTCCTGGAGCGGGTCAGGCAGGAGGGATTGTCCCTCATTCTGGTGGCCCCGGAGAACCGCTCAGCTCTGTGGTTCCCAAGAGCTAGCGGTGCTCTCTTGCACGGAGCCGTGGCCGGTACCGATCAGGCCCGATGTGGCGGGTCGGTTGTTGGTTTGGCTTCTGAGAGGTTGATTCTACAAGGCAGAGGTCTGCCAGCGGCAGTTATCAACACTATTCAGAGTGCTGGCGCGCCTTCCACTTCCTCCCTTTACGCGGTGAAGTGGGGCGCTTTCTCTACGTGGTGTGACCTCAACCACGCTGTCCCATCTCTCTGTGAGGTGGGAAGCGTGCTTGGGTTCCTTCAGTGCTTACTGGAGAAAGGTTTGGCTTTCTCCACTATCAAAGTCTATGCGGCAGCCGTTTGGGCCGGCCACGCAGGACACGACAGAAAACCGGTTTTGCAGTCACCCACTGGTCAAGAGATTCTTGCGTGGGGTTAGACGTGTTAAACCTGTTTCTCATGTGCTTACACCGCGTTGGGATCGTATATCTTAGCTTAGCTTCTTTTCTCTCTCCCTGCTGTCACCCGGTGGGCACTGAGCTCAGGAGTGACCGGTTATTATTGCTTTGAATAAGGTTCGTAACTGGCGTTTTAATATCCTGTCCTCTAATCATTTAACATTGCCAGCAGGTTCCTCCTGCCGCCTCTCTTGGGAGCGGATGTATGAAGGGCCTTGTTGCTCGTTGCTATTGGTAGCTTGGTTTTTCTTTCCTAGCTCCGCCCCTATGGAAGCAGACGTAGGAGAGGCCTTGTTGCTCTGCATTTCCCTTTTTTCCATGGTTCTATGAAATACGGGTTGAGTCAGGGTTACAGACTCACTCTATTCTCTTGATCATCGCTTTGCGTGTTCTTAAGATAATTAAGGGTTTCTTAATTAGCTGTTGTGTTTTGCACATCTTTGGCTTTTTGAGTCTGATATGTGTCCTGAGACTTAGGTCTTTCTTTTTGTGACTTGGGTCCAGCGGTAGTACATTTATCGGGCTCCGCTCGCAGCTTCACCTTAGCCCATAAGGCCAAGCCTAGACGGCGTAGTCCACATGAAAGAGAACGATAGTTATGTTATTATAACTCTAGTTCTATGATTGTAGGCGTAGTCGTCTAGTTTCCCACCTGCTGCTACCCTCCAAATGCTGAAAGAACAGCTGGGAGGACGAGCGCTGGTGTCGTGGGAAGTGTGGGCGGTGCCCACGTTGATTGGTGCATTGCTGAAAATGTTCAGTGCACGCGAGTGTGCGCACGGGACAAGACCATAGGGCAAAGCCTAGATGGCTACGCCTACAATCATAGAACTAGAGTTATAATAACATAACTATCGTTTTTCATTTCAGAAACCGGTCACTTTAGTTTATAGATATATGAATATCTGTATATATGTTTTCAATTCAATACCTAGAAAAGGTAGGTTTATAGGCTCATTGATATTAAGAGCATCCCAAGGCCGAGACCGCTGACAGTATTGGATTGTCATTCCTGTGTTTTCCCAGGGTGCTATGTTCCCTAGATGTATATGGCACTGTAGCAATGCCAGTTTCTACACGCCACCTAGGTGGCTGCCACACTCCACCGACCTTTTGGTATTGAATAACCTAGAGAACATAGTAACCTCGTAACGATTGGAAGGCCTTCAATAGGACGGCCCTTGTCATGTGTTCTGTTGTATTATTGTATGTGATGAATTAAACGTAAGAGAGTCAGAGAGCCAGACAGGAAGAGAGTCGACCATGTAGCAGGGTGCGGCTGGTTGTGGTGGTCTTGGGTCTATGATCTATTTGGGACAAAGGAATTGGAAACTACACCTCGATTTGAATCTGCCACAGCACAACCCCCAGAGTCAACTGGTGGAGCTTTACACCACGAAAACCGGGAGGAAAGCAACATTAATTGTTCAGGACGCTTCACATCCTCTGTTCAATTAATTTAAAAAACTCCTATCAGGAAGAAGATACAGGGCTCCCATAGCAACAATCTTCAAGAGATCTTTTATTTCATCCTCTGTCATCCTTCAAAACTAATATTTTTTTATTAGATATTAATGACTGCTGCTGTCTTTACGGTGTCTATTTAAGATTTGCATAAATTGTTAATATCAGTACTTTAATCCCAAACGTTTATTATTAAAGGTCCTCTTACTTATTTATTGTCTATATCATGTATTCTAATCCATGGCAGAGTGTGTGTGTGTGTGTGTGGGTGCAATTATGTGTTTGTGTGCATGTTTGTTTATGCAGGTGCATGTATGTGTTTGCATGTGTGCGTGCATACCTGCGTGTGTGTGAAAAGTTATAATGTCATGGCACAGTGTCTGCATTAACAGGTAGCTCCTAATCAGTTGGATCTCTGTAACACGGGTCACACAGAAACAGGAGTAAACAAATGTTTTGTCAAGGTACTGTGTGTGTGTGTGTGTGTGTGTGTGTGTGTGTGTGTGTGTGTGTGTGTGTGTGTGAAATACATAGGCCTTATTGAACGTGGGAACACGTGTGTCTGTGAACTTGTTAGCAGAAAATCCGATACTTTCTATAATACCTACATTAAAGTTAAATACTTGGGGCCTACTGGGTTGAATGGTGCAACATATTTTACTTTTACTTGCTCCTACAAATCTTTAAAACTGCTAAGTGATTTCTGGAGATCAATTTTAAGATGCGTTAAAATGGTGCTTTTGCACCACAATCGTGCTAATCTTCTTCCCCCTAAGAAGCAGTCAATAAGTTTGGTTTTTTTTCGTTTTTTTTTGGAGAACCCCTGGAAAGTACTAATTCGGACACTGCTGTATAGTATTTTCAGTGTTTCACCCCGATAGTTTCACTTGCTCTTTCTGCCAATCCCCCCACCCAGTTAATATTTTCTGGAAGTGACCCCGCGTTGTGCATTATTTTATAACAGCACACCTCGCCATGGATTATCCTTTATGTATTTGCACATTCAATGGCGCATACTTGCAAAAGAAAATCACAAAGTTGGCATTGTAAACAGGGGATACCCCTGCCTCTCCTTAGAGCTCTTAGCCCAAAATGTTAATTTCATATATTTTTTCTGTGTCAAGCTTAAACAGGCGGGATCACTTAATCCCTCACTTGTGTTCTTTTTAAGGTTATTTTTGTGAATGAAATGGAAAAACCATGTCCAATATCATGTTGATGTTATCATCAAGGACCATCTGAGTGGTAGCGCAAACACACCCTGAGAGCACACTTTGGCTTTGGTGAATGTGATGAAGCCTGTATGGAGGGCCTTGCACAAACCGTCGTTAACAAAACAGCTGGTACTTTACCAGTTCTACTTCAAGACCAGAACCAAATCTGTTTTGTGTTCACAGAGGAAAACAGCCTTTTTTATTTAACATAGTATGTCATGTAGCTTTTTCATTAATAAGGAAGGGGTCATCAGTTTATAATTATGTTTTTATTGTAGACAATATAAATATTATACCACTACAACAGAAGACCAGGATGTACAAACAGATCACAGTATACAGTTTAATTAGTAGTCTACATAACCTTGCTTGCTTAAATGGCTGTTGCTTGCTAATTGTGTTATTGAAGCGAGGGTAGGCATTTATTTTAGAAGCATTTTTTGTCATATTTGTTTAAATGTGCTTTACATCCGGACAGCGATCAAACAACGCGCTGAAAAATCCGGTCTCTGTGGCTGTCGCAGGCCTGTAATAAACCCGTCTGTCCAATAATTCCCTTAGGCCAGAATAAAATTATTGGGCAGATAAAATGATTTGTTGAGAAATGGCCAAAAAGAGGTTGGATAAAGCAGGTCAAATCAGAGTCAACATCGGTATGGCTTTTCATCGATGGCGGGAAACTACATTTTCAATAAAATGTCCCAATGGTTAACATTGTAGCTTGACAGCTGTGAATACTAAAAGTGTTAAATCCCTGTGTAATCGGGAGAGGGGGGGGGGGGGGGGGGGTGGTCCCCTTCCTATGGCTCCAGTGTTATGCTGAAGTCTTCCACAGACTCAATACCAGTTGGGGCTTGTGAGCTGGTCACGCGTGGTGCGAGGACCGACATTTAGATAAAATGGGTGTAAAATCCTATGTTTTTGCCGGTCTCCACCAACCTGTTTGTGAACGTTTTACTCTGCTCCAAACTCAAGTTGTGTTCTTAAAGTGCCTAACTGGAGGCACTTCAACTTTACTAAGAAGGTACGAGGTGTGTGTGGCTGTGTGGAGCTCCATCTGGGCAGGGGTTGATGATGGCCAGTAGAGGGTTAAACTACACAACATTTGGTTTGTTGACCATTTGCAACAGCACTACCCATGGAAGAAGGTCTTACCAGAAACAACAGGGTATTCAATGGCAATATAAGAAGAAACACCACAACAATATTTTTTTGTGTGTCAATTGCATGTTAGTTTTTTACGATTTTTACAGAGATCCCCCAACATTTTGCTGTTGAAACTTTCAGTGGGTCTCAAGGGTCAATCAAGGGGTCTCGAGCCCCCTGAGCCCCCTGTATTTCGCACCCTGGCTGCACTTCTCTCTCCAATGCTCCCTCGCGGACTCATCCTCCAGCAGTATTCAGGCTTCAGTTGGATACTTTTAAATCTAGCTTACTCTGGCTTGTTTCTCCGAAGTTGCCTACCCCAGCTTTAAGGGTTATCAAGGTGCGCTATCAGTGTTACTACTTTAAAAGTGATTCCATCATATCTGATAGCTGTACCTGCGAATGCAGAGCAACATGTGGCTAAGTTAACTTAAACGGCCCATTTCTGCTTGGCGGCTACAAACAGCAGTAACACATTTCCGTTAGCCTCAAACTCTACGTGGAAATGTTCCCCTGTTAGTCTATTGCTTTCTAATAATGAGAAAAAAACACAAAAAACTCGTTCCACCCTGTCGCTTTTTACAAGTTCGACCGCTAGAAACAGGGAGAAAAAGGAAATTGGGTTTTCGAAGAAGGAAAAAAGAAAAAAGGGTCATTTCCTTCTCTTTCTTCCTCTTATTTCCACTCTTTCTTTATTGTTGATTTCTTACCTTCTCTCTTTCATTCCATTCTATTTTTTCCCTTTGCTGCCCAGGCTAAGCATCAACAAATGATTCCTTTCTCTTTTCCGGGTGTCCTCTTCCTTGTTCTGTTCCGCCAGGCTTCAGACCAAATAAAGACAGAGGGGCCGTGACAGAGCAATCAGGCGCAAAACAACACAGAGCAGGCCATATTTTCCGCCCCCCCCCCCCTCGTTTGTACGTTGCAAACAAATGAACCCTGTGGGGCCACTGGCTTACATCTGGGGGTCGCTTGTCGCAGATAATGCTCTCATTTGGAGGGGAAATTGGCCCTATAGGCACCAAACCCAAAACTAGATAACTTAGTGTAGCGGGAGTAGGAAGGAAAGCAGACACATCGTTTGGCCTGTTCAAAGAGAAAGATCAAAGAGATGGAAGAAACGAGAACCAACCGACAAGAGAAACATTTGGTTGGTTCCCAACGCTATACTTATAGTTGTTTTGCATCAACGTTTTCAACGCACTGCAATTTGATTCCCTACAGAACATGATGCAAGGCGGGACACCTTACACTAATTATCTCGTTTTCATACCAATCAGCCGTTAATGCTGTAAGCGAGGAACATTCTGGGAAGTTAAGCATTCCAAAGTTCCAATTAGTTAATTAGACCACAGATACAACCTTGCGCAAAACCACAAACGTTCACATACAAAACAAATGGTGTCGTTCTATGTAAGGATCCATCCGTGCAGAGAAACCCCCCTCAAACAGAACCAGACCCAAGCCAAGATTGAACACCTCAGCTGTGACCTCCTCCGTCTGCTCACCAACATGTCGTCCCTTCTTGCAGCCGCGGTCTGCTGGGGGTTTCTCTGCGTGACATCATTTAGAGACACACTCTTACGGTGGCAATTGAACGTAGACCGTTGTGAATACAAGGCCGTGGCGTTCTTTGGCAGTGATAACAATAATAGCGCGTGCCACCCTCTCTCCCCGGGGCCTACACGGGTTGCCTACGGCTCATTAGCAACACTGTCCACTTTGTGTTTGTTTGTGTCTGTGTGTGTGTGTGTGTGTGTGTGTGCGCACGTGTAAGAGTGTGTGTGTGTATGTTTAAATATGCTTAAGTAAGGAGCATGTGCGTGTGTGTATGTGTGTGTGTGTGTGTGTGTGTGTGTGTGTAAATGCATAAATATGCTTTAGGAAGGAGAGTGTCTGTGTCTTGGTGACTATGTGTCTGTGTGTGTATGTGTGTGTTAGCACGTGTTTGTCGGTGTGTGTGAGGTGTGTAAATGTATAAATATGCTTGTGGAAGGAGTGTGTGCATGTGTTTGGGTGGCTATATATGTGTGTGTGTGTGTGTGTGTGTGTGTGTGTGTGTGTGTGTGTGTGTGTGTGTGTGTGTGTGAGGTGTGTAAATGTATAAATATGCTTGTGGAAGGAGAGTGTGTGTGTGTTTGGGTGGCTGTGTGCATCTATAAAGACCTGCTGGAGGCTGGTGATATTTAACTAGGGGAAAGGCTGCTGTCTGGGCTGTTTGGCTAGGAGGTTGGTGCGTGCCTGCACAGTACCTCTGGGCCCACATCCTGAAGGTCTGATCCCAGAGCACTGCATGACAAAGGCGCCCCAGAATGTAAAACCAAGAAATTAATGAAACTCTATTTCTGGGCTTATTTCATGAAATTCCGACTAAATGGAAAATGTAAATGTTCAACATTGGAAAGGCTATTTGCGGTGGTGTGTGAAATGTTGAAAACTAAAGCAGTACTGGATTTAAACAACTATGGCTTCAAGGCGTTTTAAACATACTGGAACCATAAAATAAGTCATGCACATATTTGAGATAAAGGCTTCTGCATGTGTACAGCCCCTTAAGGTCGTAAAGAGGAGGATGTTTTATTATAATTTCTGTCCTGTGCGGAAGAGAGTAAACACCCTCCTAACGTGCCAGTTAATGCAGTCGACTCTGCACAGTTGTCCTCGGTTGTCACGGGAGCGAGGAGGAAATGGGGAAGAGTAAAGCAGAGGCAGGTAGAAACCAAAGGAGACAGTCGAGTAGACAAATCACAGTGGATGGATGGTTGGGGGGGGGGGGGGGGTTGAAGGAAGGAAGAGGGGGTAGACATTTCCATTTAGATGGCCGCCAGAGCGTTTTGCTGAGGACAGGGTGTGGGTTGGGGAGGGGGTGGGGGGCTAGGGACAGGGAAATAAGGTTTTGATGTGAATCACTCTCGCATAGTCATCACAGTAGAATAGAAATTCTCGCGTCCGTGTCAAGAGTTGGAAACCAAAACTTTGAAGGAGCAAGCCATGACAAAAAAAAGAAAGGAGCTGATACCAATACCCCCTTCCACCCCCCCCCCCACACACACACACAAGCTCGCGCACACACACACGTACACACGCACACACACACACACACACACACACGCACACACGCACACACGCACACATGTACACACACAGACACACACACCGACATCCACTTTCTTGGCTGACTTCAAAAGGAAACCGTAATGTAATCTTGTTCCAAGAGGGGTATGTGAAATTGAGTCGTTTATTTCTTTTGTGAGGAGAAAGGTGTGTGCACGTCAAGTGAGTGTGTGTGTGTCATGTGTGTGCATGTGTGATTATAAAGAGCTATACACCTCCAGGCTTTGTGGTTAACCAAGCGAGCCCTTTCAACACTTGAACATCCCCGCTGCTGTGATCGTTAGTCATGCTGGAGCGCTGCTACTCACACCACATTCCGTATGCAGAAACAGATCTATATTTATACATCTATACGTCGGCAGGGGCCTCACAGTACGATATTACAACAAGATTTGAGTGCTGAAACGATATGTATTGCGATTCTGTTTGTATGGCGATGAGTTCTTTAGGATTCTTTCTTTCTTTTCTTTTTTTTTTAAGGGATTTTATATTTTGTGCTGCTTAACGTTTACGTTAGGGTTCAGGGTTCTACGGGTCTTTCAGTGTCCGCCAGTGTTTATTAAGTGAACGTGGCCGAACAGAACGTCGTTTATTGGAATTGATTATAGGCGATCCAGTGGCTTCTGTTGGACGGTACCATTCAAATGCTTCCACTGCTTTTTCTTTTTTTATAGTCCACTTCTGCTCCTCTTCTCAATTAGTTGAATCTTCTTAAATGGCGTAGTACCTTTTATGCTCTAGACGTTCAATCCCTGTTGACACGTTTATACAAAACGACCTCACCGCTCTACTAATCTGAAATAGTATTTTGATTAATTTGATATCATGACAGCAACATGGACATTCTTGCCTTGTTTTCTCCTCATACCCCTGAACAAGGTTGAATGACAACATAAGCATGCAGGGGCAAACGCATGATCGTGTTGGCATGCTCCCTAGCATGCACAGGGTCGAGTCGTCCCCCCGTCCCCCCCCCCCCCGTCCCCCCCCACATCAGTAATTTCAAAGATGACTTCATTCTGATTGGGTGGAAGGTGTGAGTCTGCGCTTATGTGTATTTCGTCTGAATAACATGCGTCAGCAAATTGAGAGACCTCACCGTGGCAAAGGTCTGTCTCCATGGCAATGTTATTAACATATTGATGTGCCAATCAATGTCCTGAATCATCCATCACTATGGAGACCAAAAGGTCCAGAACACCAGTGTGAAGAAGTTTGCGTGAAGTTTTTTTTTTTTTTTTTTATCGCCTACAAGGTGAGAAAACGTCCACATGAAAGTGTATAATAATTGTTTCTAATGTCGAAATAAGTGTGTTGCGTTATACCAGGAATAACTGGTTTCATCACTGCATGTATCTGGTTTGTGATAAACTGCCACCAAACAGAATGGGTGTTTGCACTGGGCATTCGACTGAACCGGTGACCGCCACACATTTTAGAGGAGAAGCAACCCCACATTTATCAGTGACATGAGTGTAATAGTATCCATAGTATTTCACTTAAAGGGTCACTCCACAGCCCCAAAGTCTGGAGCACCTACTTACAGATAGTGAAGCACCATCAGGGATGCTCACCGGTTGAGGGGAGAAGCTGATGCGCTCACCCATTTGATTGACAGCTCTCAGTCTAGAGACAGCCCAGCAAGCTAGCGGGTTCCGCAAGGCAGAGGAGTTGAGATCACCGTTTTTTGTTTTTTTTTGTGATTTGGGTATACATTTTTCGGTAGGCGTTTTGTTCACCTGGCTATATGCTTAGTAGTAAACAGAGCTAACGTAGCCAGCTCCCGGTTTAATGTGAAAGGGACAGAAATCAAGATAAACGATCATGTATGAAACTGGAACTTTATTAGGGAGACCATGCCGAGAACTAAACACAACTTGATCTAACACGCAGGATGGTGTTTTGTGTGTATATTCGACCCTATTTCAATTATTATTGTGCATAGCTGTTATGGTGTCATTTGAAAGTATTTTAGTTGTGTGGAATACACCATAGCGTTACAATTTGGATATCGTGATAAAGCTCAATTAATCATTACACTATTCTGTTTCCTACCAGGATTCAGCTGTGGCGGTAACATTAGTGTATAGGCTACCATGTTCCTGCAACAGGGGAGGCTGCAGTTTCAGGGCCGCATTTCTCAGACCTTTGTTTTTTTTATAGCTTTACAAGTTTATTCCACTCTAGTCTCCCAAATCCGACCTTGTTTACATTAATATCTAAAGTCTGATTAGCTTAAATCTGGGTGAATGGTGCGTTTCATTTTTCCCCACTTCATATTTGTTTCAACCAATCATGTTGCTGGAGGCAGGGTTCTGTAAGTGCGTAATTGGTATTCAAGAGCCAACACAAACTTGGTCAGCAGAAAACCAAAAGAAGTGTGTGTAAACGTTTCAAATATACAACGTGTATTTGGCCACTGTAGAAATACAAATTGAAAGCTTCATCCGCTCGCTCAAAAGATTTTTCTTCGGTCTAATATTTCTGTAACGAAAAAAAGGAAACCAAAACCCGCTTTTGGTATTTTCGGCCACTCTGCGACGTCTCCCCCCCCCCCAGAAGTTCTGCTATAACAGAGTAGGACTGCTGCGTCCGAGATTAATTCCACCCAAACACTACTTTGTGTCCAAGTACGTTTTCAAGGTGTTTTCCACCCAAATACTTTCTGCGGAGGGACTTGATTCATTGCTCAAATGGAATTGGCCCTAACATTCAGGCTGCTTTTAATGCACAGACACATTGTAACTCCATTTGCATTTCCCGAGAGAATGTTTGCAAACTTGACCTTCGTGGAGAACGGCCCGGTTGAAATGGCAATCTAAATGGGTTCTGACCTTGCTCAACTTTGGCTACTGCTGATTTAATGTAGCTGACAGACACAGATCATATCGACATGCTTTTATCATCCTTTTAAGTTGAAGTAATGGGCTGGCTTGAATGAATTATCATAGTCATTAAGTCAACAATTAATATAAGACATCTCGCCAAAATCATGCTACGGTTTCATTAAAGGTCCAGTGTGTAAAACTAGCAGTGAGGGAACTGAATCCTCCCCCCACCACCCCTCACTTTCCAACGACTACGGTGGCCTGTAGTGGCCTTTATTGTGTCAGGTGCCAGTAGGTACCTCTCACCCCCCCCCCCCCCCCCCCCCCCACACACACACACACACACACACACACAATGATGTGATCGTCTACGACAGCATCGAGTAGCCAAGTGTCAAGTGATGAGATTCTTTGATAGATTTATGGGTTGTATTTAGTTTAATTGTCTGTAAATATTAAACTATAAGTCATAGCTTACATGTAAAGTTCCTTTTACATTAAACGCGATTGTTTGTTGCGATTTATCCCCACTTTAATAAAAATAATTACAAATCATGGAGCTGAATGGCACTGTACACATAGCCGCAATTTCCCTTTAGCTAAAAAGCAACAGTTATTATAATTGCGGTCAATTTCAGCCTACGAATACAACAGTTTAATCACAATCGGGTATCTTTGTCATAGTCACCATGGACACTACATGTTGGAGGGCATGGCGGAGGTAACGGCCTATTTACGTTTCTCAACAGTCCTCGTGTTGAATCCAAAAGTGGTCAACTGCATTCATAGACCTATCATTTTATCGCCATCTGTTACCCGCATTGATCATTCATCTCAATGCCAGTCAGCGCCTCACGCCAATGTTTACCTGCACTGCGGCACGGGAATATGGGTTGCTTTTTGGTAACATGACGGTGTGCAGTTGCATCGCAACAGTTTTGTTTCGTATACCAACCTTCTCCGCAAGAGTGATTGCCTACTTGTTTTTAGTTATCAAACAGGGAGAACAACCTCAAAAATGGACGTCTCCAAAACATGGATGTGTTAAAGAATGCGCACCCACTTATCATAATCCCCACCTCATCCACGAACTGCCATTCGCTGCACTAAATGAATTACACTAGGATTCAAAAGTGTGTGAAACTCCAAATTATTGAATCCTCCTGAAGATGTATGAAGCTTTGTCTGGCCCGAGGTTGAGTTTGATGTTCGTGTACAAGAGAGGGTAAAGCTTCTCGGACACTTCGATTATAACGCCATGTTGTGTGGCACATTTCATATACAACATCGCTCATTATAACACTCCTACACAAAGACGGTAATAAAAAAGTATCACAAATGGGTCGTAGCCATGGGACAACACGCCCCCCTCCTTCCAAAAGACTTCTTTTTTTCTTTCTTCTTTTGCGTTCACTCGAGAGTCGTTTGTCCATTCTGGGCTACTGTAGAACCATGGGGTGGAAACATGGCGGCCCACTTGGAAGAGGACCCACTCCCTATGTAGATATAAAGGACTCCTTCTAAGTTAACGAAAACGCAACATTTCTTATTTTCATGGGATTATACACTAATTAAAACAAATTTAAGAATCTCTGCCAAGTCCGTTCCGCATTGCACCTATAAACAAATAGGCTAATAGTTAGTTTTGCAGCATGCTATTATTAACTTACAGATGATTGTTGTTTTTTTTGTGCCTTTATAGACTTTAATAGTGGGCTACTCAGACTTCTGCTAGTTGGCTTCAACTTTGCCAATTCAAGACTCCAGATTGGTTTTAAACATTCAACCAATAAAACTTGATTCACATTCAGTCCTCACACTCAGATTTTCATCCATCCAAGCCTCTTCTCTTGCGGGAACATGCTACTCAAGTTAGTTCAGAGAAGGGGACACTGGGATTGTTCCGATCAAGACTTGGACTTGGACCAACGCTGCAACACCCCTCTTTTCCTTCTGGTGTCTCGAAATAAACCGTTTTTTAGGTATTTATTGTTTTGAAGCAGCTAAGTATTTATTTAATTGTATCTTGGATCTTATGGATTTCCTTTTATCACAGAGTGTGTACACATGGATAGGCAAGTATATTGGCTTCTAGTATATTCTGGTTGTGTTGTAATTGAGGAACTGACCTTTAAATTTTTGAGAGCATGAATATCATGTATTTGTTGTTGAGGTAAAAAATAACTAAGTTTTCTTTGTGGTTTCTTTGTTAATACTACTACTCTATGCAGCACTAAAGTAAGCAACTGCAACAATGCTATGCTTTACGTAACAACAAATAGAACTAGTGAAATAATCACACATGTTACTGTTCTATTCCCAGACGGTACCTCGATGTAGGCAACACAATGGTACGATGTGTGGGTGGCTCTTGGCTCTCAGCTCTGCCAAAAGCACCTCTCGCCTCCTTGCCAAAGCCCCCACCTTATTGCCAAATGGCGTCCCCCAGTAAAATAATATAAAAATTAACTCGGCAACCCCGCGGAAACCAATGGGGTGACATCACGGATGCAACGACCCCATTGGCTCCAGTCTATGGGCTCGAACCCAGAACTTTCCGGCTAAGCCTCCAACTCCTTTTGCACCTGGATACTTACTTTCCACCAAATTCCACTCTTTATTTTTACGCTTTACTCTTCGGTCCTGCTGTGCACCTGCGAGGCCCCACTGAGTTGGACCTGGGAGAGATTTTAAACAGGTGTTTTTATTTTTATTCTGGTTTTGGTTGTTTTTTGTGCATAACAAGTGGGATAAAAAAAAGGGTCTGTAGAGGCTGGAGCTCTCCAGGCAGCAGGCCAAAGCGGGCAGGCGTATGCGATATGAGGGGAATAGTGCCCTGTCATGTCCAGGCTACAGAGGTGAGGGGTATAGTGCCTAGACATGTCCAGGCTACAGAGGTGAGGGGAATAGTGCCCTGTCATGTCCAGGCTACAGAGGTGAGGGGAGTAGTGCCCTGTCATGTCCAGGCCAGGGAGGTGAGGGGTATAGTGCCCAGTCATGTCCAAGCCAGGGAGGTGAGGGAGGGGAATAGTGCCCAGTCATGTCCAGGCTACAGAGGTGAGGGGAATAGTGCCCTGTCATGTCCAGGCCAGGGAGGTGAGGGGTATAGTGCCCAGTCATGTCCAAGCCAGGGAGGTGAGGGAGGGGAATAGTGCCCAGTCATGTCCAGGCCAGGGAGGTGAGGGAGGGGGAATAGTGCCCAGTCATGTCCAGGCCAGGGAGGTGAGAGGTATAGTGCCCAGTCATGTCCAAGCCAGGGAGGTGAGGGAGAGGAATAGTGCCCAGTCATGTCCAGGCTACAGAGGTGAGGGGTATAGTGCCCAGTCATGTCCAGGCCAGGGAGGTGAGGAAGAGGAATAGTGCTCAGTCATGTCCAGGCTACAGAGGTGAGGGGTATAGTGCCCAGTCATGTCCAGGCCAGGGAGGTGAGGGGAATAGTGGCCTGTCATGTCCAGGACAGGGAGATATTCTGCATACTGTTGCTAAATGTGTGGTGTGTGTGTGTGTGTGTGTGTGTGTGTGTGTGTGTGTGTGTGTGTGTGTGTGTGTGTGTGTGTGTCACTGGGATTAAGCCTTACATTTGGATTTTCGATTCAGTATACTGCATTATGCAGATGCTCAGATAGCTGTGCTTGTCCAGTATGGGGCACTTGAGACGTTGCTTAGAATAGAGGAAGGGAGGATGAGAAAAGCTGATTGGAAATTAAATCTACCATTTCAAATCTTGATAAATAGTATTTTCACTTTTTCATCTACATTTGTATCCTAACTTTTAGGCTATGTCTCACTTCAGGGAACAGGAAACGGAATGCCTCTCAATCTCAGCGGCTTGCTCATCTTGCTATTTTTCATTCTTCTCTCGCTCTTCCTATTCCCACCCCATGTCCCCTTGGGGCCGATGGGCCTGGCATCAGATCCAATACCCGGCTTGAAGACATCGGAGGAGTTGGGGGGGGGGGGGGGGGGGGGACCTTCTGGACGCATGGAGGACACTATTGTCGGCACCAGAATCAATAAGACTACCATTTATCAGCCGACCCTGTCACCACAGTATTGTGGATCTGCCCGGGATGGTTAGTAGTTATTTTGCTTGAACAGCGGAATAAAGAAACGAGTAATCGCCATCGCTGGAATCCCACAGTACGTATCGAACACCGGAAAGCATCATTTTTTCAATAGTTTTTTTTTGTTTTTGGTTCTGCACCCGTCATTGCGCAAGTGGGTGCAGGCATTATGCACAATCATGATCCATCTTTCTGTCTCTTTACCCCTCTCTCTCTCTCTCTCTCTCTCTTTCGCTCATTATAACTCCATTATATTTTACTTTCTTGGTGCGAAGCGAGGAAAGAAACTACGAGGAGATACGAGCAGCGTGCGTAACAGTAAGACCCGATAGCGATCAGCGGGAGAAAGGTGTGAAGAAGTTGTACCGGCGTGCACTAATGCAACTTCATTTGAACAAGAACCGGGAATCTGTACCAAGAACCGGGATTCTGTACGTGCAAGCATTATTACAACTTTAAAGAGATGGCGGGGGGGGGGGGGGGGGGGGGGGGGGGGAACGAGGGAGAAGAATGGGGAAATTGAGGGGGCAAAGATATTGGGAGCGTGATGAAAAAAACGCAGGCGAAGACGGGGAGGGGGGTGGGGGGGGAATAATGTGTTGGGGTGGGCCTCTATCTGATCCCTCTCTGCGCCGCGCCTCTCGTTCCTCATGCCTTGTCGTCCCTAATCTGTACATCCGCTGCCTTAATATTGACAAAAGAGCCCGTGAGGAGTTATCTCCTTCTCGGCGACGGCGGCGAATATCGCCACGGCAGCAGGTGTTTCGTTTAAAGCCTGCGGTCTTAGTCCTTGTGCGTGCCCACGAACACACTCCAATTTTGCCCTCCCTTTCTCTGGTTGTCCTCTATCTTTGTCCCCGCCTCGTCTTTTGACACGGAGCCGTAATGGCAAGCGTTAATGGCTTATGCCTTCATCGGTTTTCTTCCTTCCTCGTTCTGCCTTTCTCTACCTCCCCGTGCCTCCTTGCGGTCCTCACTCCTCTCCTGGTGTATGTGGTTTGCTCACAACTGTCCTCAAATACCTCGCTTTCAGCACAGATAACATACCAGATAACATACACACACACGCATAAATACCAACACACGCTCACACACACACACACACGCACAGACATACCAAGACACACACATACCAATACACACCCAGACCAACACACACACACACACACACACACACACACACACACACACACACACACACACACACACACATACCAATACACATCCAGACCAACACACACACACACACACACACACACACACACACACAGGCACTGACAGGCACTGATAAAAGGTAAAATCGCTTTTTTGTCTACAAAGGATTTTTTATAATTTGATGCATGTATCTGTCTTTCATCCTTTCCTTTACCATCTCTCTCTTTTATTTAAATAGTTGTATCTTCTGAAAGTTAATATGCCATCATAATATCTTAATAAACTAGGTGCATACTTGTACAGATATGTCTAATCCTGCGGGTATCATCTAAATATATTGGACTTGATACAAGATTTCTTCCTGAATTTGATATTCTATATTTCTTATTTTTCTATATTTGACTGCAATTAGTCTTTTTTTTTCCTGCATTTCCTCAGACCTTTGCAACTGCTGTCCCCTTGGGGACTAATAATACAGTATTTCATCTGATTTAATCTATATTGATCTTCACTGAGGAGAAGAGAAACGGTTTTGGAAGAAGAAAGTTATAGTGTGTGTGTGTGTGTGTGTGTGTGTGTGTGTGTGTGTGTGTGTGTGTGTGTGTGTGTTATTAGAAATGACACATGACGCGGTGGCGCAGCCGTTTACGTACGATAAGAAGACGCAGAGATCATCAGCGCCGGCTATCTAGGCTCTGGCTTTGTTCTCAACGCATTCTGTTCGCTTTGAAGGTTCAACAGAAGATATTAGAAAAAGGTTTCAAAGAAAAGCAGGCAGCGAATGAAGACCACCTTGAAACCCGATGGGCGATCTTATCCTCGAATCGTTTGAATGAAAATAATAATTTACTTCATTCGTAAATACTGGATGCAGTGTCTCGGCGTGCGTCAAATCGAAGCCGATTGTGACCAAAATGAATGTTTGCAATTATAGGAGTTTGGTTTTGGAATCATCAATGGGATCTGGGAAACTGGCAGCCTGGCCTCTAAACTAGTTTACTGGCAACTATTTAGTCATCTGTGTCTATCATAAGACTAACTAGTGTTAGTGTTTATGGTCATATGTGTCTATCACAAGACTAACTGGTGTTAGTGAATATAGTCATAGGTTGCTATCACAAGACAGTGTAAGTGTTTATGGTCGTATGTCTCTATCACAAGACTAACTAGTGTTAGTATAGTCATATGTCTCTATCACAAGACTAACTAGTGTTAGTATAGTCATATGTGTCTATCATTAGACTAACTAGTATTAGTCATATGTGTCTATCGTAAGACTAACTAGTGTTAGTATAGTCATATGTGTCTATCATTAGACTAGTGTTAGTGTATATAGTCATATGTGTCTGTCATTAGACTAACTAGTGTTAGTATAGTTATATGTGTCTATCATTAGACTAGTGTTAGTGTATATAGTCATATGTGTATATCATTAGACTAACTAGTGTTAGTATAGTCATATGTGTCTATCATTAGACTAGTGTTAGTGTATATAGTCATATGTGTCTATCATTAGACTAACTAGTGTTAGTATAGTCATATGTGTATCACAAGACTAACTGGTGTTAGTTTTAAAGCTCCACCTACATCCTGTTCACTAGGGCCTTTCATTACAATAGTAGGCCTGGCAAGACTTTATTTCATGTATAAAAGATGCAATAGGCAAGATCCGAGAGTTGTAAAGAGAGATAGAGCAGAAAACAGCCGAAGATTTTGAAACTAAACGACCAAAAATGTCCCCTCCACCTCTGCTCCCTCCTGCCTTTCTCCACCAATGAGAAGTGTTACATTTCACACACCTGTGATTGACAGGTAAGGTAGATTCCCGGAACCAATCATGGAAGAGATGCCCTTATTGCTCAGAAATGACCAATCTAAATTGGCTCAACATAGATATTCTCACAGCACATTTCACATTTTTAACAAATTACAGTCAAACAATAGTTCTTAAATCGTACCTACAGTACCTTTTAAAGTTGTCTTTAGACGCACCTATCCAAATGCATACCCTGATTAATAACTGATATAATTTATTTGTACCAGGTTATAGTTTTGTAATGCCGACGCTGATGTATTCATTAACCCCACCCCACTTTCTCTTTTGCTTTCTGAGACAGAGCACTATGGCACATCTTTCTAGTCCTGTTTCATTTTTCCTTTTCATTGCTAACATTGCTCTATTGACCTGGGGAGAGTCACTAACTTTACGACCCAGTGTGCATCGATCCCCCCCCCCCACACCCCCCATCCCTGAACTATACCACCAAATCCCCAGGGTCCTAAACTCTGCCCCCACTGAAGATGGATAAATTGAAGGGTGGGTCATGTTTGGTGGGAATAGGTAGGATTTTGAACCAAAAAAAAAGAGAGATATGTGTATTATTAATGTCCCAGTTGGACTCGCTTCTGTGTCCATCATACACAAAACAAGGCCTAACACTCAATAGAAACTATGCAAATTCATGAACATCCAGTGATCAAAACTGTGTCTAGGGATTCTCGTATGTTTTTGGGTTGTCTTTTCAATGACTCTTTGTAGCTTTCTGTAATATTTTGTGTTGTGTTGTTATGTACATACAAATAATTTATGATAAATAGTAAATACATCTATGTGTTGGGCCAATAATGTTGTACTACATAAACACTTTGGTATAATGATTGCCAACTACATAGAAAGGGAACATATTTGCTGAAGTTTGAGAAAATGATTAACACGACAATAGTCACTAAACTTCATTTCCATGGGCATTGCAACACAAAGTCGACATGGTGATTACTCTAATGATTGATTAATAAATGATGGGGGAATCATTTAATATTCATGATTCACTGTGAACGTGCGTGTAGAGCAAGTGAAATGTGCATGATTCAAACGGGCACTATTCAAATAATGAACACACCCTTACACGCCTAATAAATTATCACATTCAGTAGCGCAGCTTCGAGACCATGTGCGATGGTGTTCAATATCCTGTCTTGTCTTAGTAAAACAGGATATTAGGGCGTGACAAAACGCAGGAGACTCGTGCAATTGACACCTGGATTTGGTGACAACATTTAAATGCGAAATGGATTATAAACTCCGTTAATGGGTTCTTATTGACGTGATTACGGGGATTTCATGCTGATTTCATGTTGTCTCAAATGTTGTGTAGGGGGTGTTGTGATTGGCTGTACAAGCTGGCGGGAGCAGCGAGGTCCCGGTCACCTGCACCATCTGAACCAATAGCAGCGCTGTTCACTGGGCGTAGCCACCACCTTTAAGAGGAATGCAATCAAAACCATTGCCGTTGTATGCTCGTTTTATTCAACATTATTCAATGCTGTAGTTGCTATTATTTACCAATGCTGTTATTTTGTGTTGGTGCTGTTGCTATTATTAGTTATGTAATAATAGTAACAATCATTATTATTTATTCAATAGTACTTCTCCGCATGCTTTAGTCGTTGTGACGTTGGTTCAACGTCACAAATGAAGCTGTTTTGTTGCGAGAACGAAACACGAGTAATAGGTGTGCGCCAGCCCAAAACACATGCAATGCACAACATGGCCATCAAAATAATCAGCAACAATTTTCTTCCTCTTTCTCCCCCCCCCACCATGACTACTCAGACTCCCTTATTGGCATAGATAGGGGACCCTTGTTCTCAAATAGGGCCACACTGTCTTCAAATAAAAGCACTCACCGCAGGTACTTGAAGTCCTTTTGGACAGCAGTGTGTCCTAAATGCCATTTAGCGTGGCGTGTCGCCCCCTGTTAATGCAGTAAGAGCGCCACTCTGCTCCTGCAGATTGACTTTCGTGCGTTCCCTGCGGGCCATCCGTCTGCTCGTTGACTGCCATTTAGTGTCCATGGAGTCATAACTCCTCTCCAGAGTGACACTTAACACTCCTAGCGGCTCGTAACCAGGGCCAGAGGTTAGGTGGCTGTTGTGTGTGTGGGGGGGGGGGGGGGGGGGGGGGGGGGGGATTTTCCTTCTCTGCAGCCCCCCCCCTCCACTTTAGTATGGATCTCGTTCCATCTTTCCCCTGATCCTGTTTTCTCCGCTCTCTATAACACTCCATCTCTAAATGTCCTTCTCTTGTTGTAGTTCTCTTGTTACTATCTTTCCCTCCTCTCGCCCCTTCTAATTCTTGTGTTCATCTTCATGTCACTTCATCATTTTTTATCTTCCACCCCCCCCCCCCCCCCCCCCCCTTTTTCTTTTATGACTGTATTTGATCAAACAGGTCTGGCAGCTCCCCACTCTGGCTCGGCCGCGTGTCCTGGCGGCCTCAAGGTTTTTGCTTAAAGTACTAGGCAAAGGAGGCGAGGGACTCTTTATGTCAGGCCGAGACTCCCAGAGGGGCTGAAATCCTGTCTCCCCCGGGTGCAGGGAGAGCAGGGGAAGGGCGGCCAGTCTGCTGACGTGGAGTGCGTTTGTTCAGCGAGAGGACCACACACTCTTCTGGCAGGAGGAAGGCCTTCTCCCAGGCCAGGAAGCTGTGCAGGTGTGGGAGGTGGGAGACACAGAGAGGTCATTTTTTTTTCTTTATCAACCCTGCACTCGTTTCTGCTAGAATGGGTTAGAAACGGCCAAAGACCAGCCAAGAGAATTCCTTTTACATGGGTCGGCTGATTGGGGGATATATTGATTTATAGATTGAGTGATTGATTGTAAGGTGTTACGAACATAGTCATGTGACATGTGTCACATCAGCATGTCCCATTGACCTCAGTGGAGGGCCCTTTGTACCCTTTTTTTTATTAATATTTTGTATTGACTTTCATCAAACCTAAATACACATACAGTGTCCATGAAGGACAATAACCCTCAACACATATATGTAGCATAAAACATACCCGCATGCATATTTAACACAGAACGCAAAAAGAATAAACAAAAACTACGTATAAACTAATACATAACTGCGCACCTCCAAAGTGTATTTGTTCTGTCTCTTTACCAATATATTACCCTAGCCATTGGAAATAATGTTTGATTTGTCCTATTCTATTACAGCCATAAAGCATTAAACTAGATATTGAGTGTTTGTTCGCTGGGTCTGCAGGGTCAGGAAGTTCTTCGTTTTTATAACAGATGAAGCTTCTTGACAGCATCTGAAAAATAGTTTTCGGGAAGATGAAATTACATTTTCTTTAGCTATTTTCTTCACACCACTCTTCATCATGCTGTCAGCTCTCTCCTCTTCTCTCTCTCTCTCTCTCTCTCTCTCTCTCTCTCTCGCTTTTACCTATTAAAACAGCACTCTCTCTCTCCCCCTCGCTTTTCCTTCTCCACTCTTCCACTCATGCTTGCAGTGAAAACCGCTTCTGCACTGACAGTACAGGGTTCTTAATTGGCCTGCATGTCTCCTCCTTTCCTCTCGCCTCCTCCTCTCATCTCCCCTCCTGTTCTGCTATTTCCTCTCCCCCTTTACTGTCAATTCCACTGTGCTATTTACTCTACTAATCTCCTCCTAGCCCTCCACCCTCCCTCCATTTTCCTCCCTTTTCCTTTCGCTCTCTCACACAGAGAGAGAGAGAGATCTATATTTCCCAGACCTCTCATGTTGTGCCTTTGATTCCCTCTACCTGCATATTGAATTAAGCATGGGTTGTTATGGAGTATCTCATTTCAGAGCTCTGGGAAAGACTGCAGCACTTCTGATGCGTTTGTGTGGCGCTGTCAACATCCCCCCCCCCCCCCCCCCCCCTAAAAAAAAAGCCAAGAAAGTCCTAAGATGTAGGGCAGGCAGGCTGCATGGTGCCGGAGTCGCCTCTGGTTGAGTGTGACGCTAAACATGGACCGCACTTTGAGCGGGCATAGAGGACGGTCTGCTTATCATAGAGGACAGTCTGCTTATCATAGAGGACAGTCTTCTTATTATAGAGGACAGTCTTCTTATTATAGAGGACAGTCTGCTTATCATAGAGGACAGTCTGCTTATTAAAGAGGACAGTGCTTATCATAGAGGACAGTCTGCTTATTATAGAGGACAGTCTGCTTATCATAGAGGACAGTCTGCTGATCATAGATGACAGTCTGCTTATCATAGAGGACAGTCTTCTTATTAAAGAGGACAGTCTGCTTATTATAGAGGACAGTCTGCTTATCATATAGGACAGTCTGCTTATCATAGAGGACAGTCTGCTTATCATAGAGGACAGTCTGCTTATCATAGAGGACAGTCTGCTTATTAAAGAGGACAGTCTGCTTATCATAGAGGACAGTCTGCTTATCATAGAGGACAGTCTGCTTATTAAAGAGGAAAGTCTGCTTATTATAGAGGACAGTCTGCTTATTAAAGAGGAAAGTCTGCTTATTATAGAGGACAGTCTGCTTATCAAAGAGGAAAGTCTGCTTGTCATAGAGGACAGTCTGCTTATCATAGAGGACAGTCTGCTTATCATAGAGCACAGTCTGCTTATCATAGAGGACAGTCTGCTTATCATAGAGGACAGTCTTCTTATTATAGAGGACAGTCTTCTTATTATAGAGGACAGTCTGCTTATCATAGAGGACAGTCTGCTTATCATAGAGGACAGTCTGCTTATCATAGAGGACAGTCTGCTTATTAAAGAGGACAGTGCTTATCATAGAGGACAGTCTGCTTATCATAGAGCACAGTCTGCTTATCATAGAGGACAGTCTGCTTATCATAGAGGACAGTCTGCTTATCATAGAGGACAGTTTTCTTATTATAGAGGACAGTCTGCTTATCATAGAGCACAGTCTGCTTATCATAGAGCACAGTCTGCTTATCATAGAGCACAGTCTGCTTATCATAGAGGACAGTCTGCTTATCGCCCACCCCGTGTCGACTTGGCCTTACAGTTACTGAGCGAAATTGATCCGACTAAACAAGAGGCGGAAGCAGGTGTGGTAGGAAAAAGTAATTGTGTACCAAATCCCCAAAACATAACAAATCAAATCAAATAAAGACGTTGAGCCTATGTTTTAAAGTGTAGTTAAAGCATTTGGACACATTCCATTGTGAGGCTTGTTGGATGAGGTCAAAGTTTAAACGATAGCGTCATTGTCAAACATGCTTAGAACAGCCGTATCGCACGGCTTTTTTGCCCCTTTGTATCACGTTTGAGGGCACTTTGGATCATTTCCAGGGCAAACGTATCAAATGTTGTTGTTGTTTTTTTGGTGTGTGTTGCACCACAAATGCAATAGTGTTTCACCTAAAAACCGATTAATTTACCCAAGAGCGTCCCATCTTACGGACCTTAGGTTGTTACGTTCTCTCGAGCACGTCCATATTGATTCCGAGCCGTCTACCCCGAATGACACATACAAGAGGAACAGCTACTGTGCCAAACTCCAAGCGTGTTTCATTAAAAACAGAACACGTTTTTGAACAGTTCAATAACTTCTCATCAAGTAAATCTCACTCCTGTTCCTCTCGACCAATCCCACCGTCCGTCTCAGTCACATGGGGATGGTCCGGGTTATGAAAGTTATTGCTGGCTGGCTTTAGCGTCGTTCAAAGACATGAAACCTGGAGGGCTGACCTTTCACCCCGTCAGCTCTTCTGTCACACAGGCAGGGGACGGTGTTGGGATCGGGTGACCAAGTCCAAGTGGCCAGGCATACTATTACAACCACCAGTAATATTTCCAAGATACAAACGTACTTTATTGATCCAAGATGGGACATTTTTGTGCACCTCCTGCAGCAAGTACATTGTACATAACATTACAACAACATACAGTATGTCACATTATGGAAGTAAGAAAGCCAACTAAAAGAGGCAGCTATAATAGGAAACAGGTTGAGGCCCATTGGTTTGGGAATGGATTTTGCTGCGTGTGATATTATTTAAAGAGTAGCCATTTTGGGTTATTTATAATCACGACAACTGTGTTACTGTCTACCTATCAAAGCCATAAAATCGGCCAAATCTTCTGCGTCAGAGCACCAATAAAGTGGGTGCCAAAACCCGACTCATCCACGGCAGGCTGCCATTTTCTTGTGTGGCGAGACAACTTAGGCTAGTGTGTATTTAAGGGGATGTAAACAAATTTTTTTTAAGTTGCATTCCTGATGATGGCATCATATTTTCTTATCTCGAGTGAAAGCAAACTCAGCGGTTTTCCCTCTAATGCAAGCAATCATCTTTAAACCTAAAACTGTTCCCTCTCTATGTTTTACTCCTTTTCCCACAGGTTATTATGGGAGATTTCCCTCGCCTGTTGGAGGCTTTTGAATTAGAGTTTGGCCTCCTAATTCATATAAAGGTGGGTGTAAAAAAGACTTGTAGAGAGTCGTTATGATGAGGGGCTACACAAATAAAAAAAAAACACTTGAATAGTTTGTTTGAAAATGTTTGGGTTCTTTAAATCCATGACTTTCCCACGTTCACACTGCGGACGCAAAGCAGAGCAAATAAATGCAGCAAGGTACATTTCAAACCATTGGCCAATAGGCAGTTGTTTCTTCAATAGACGACCACAGTAGCTCTAGCAGTGAAATATAATATCAATACCCAACCGATGACATCTGAATGGTTAAGAGTACGCCCCGAAACCAGATCACGACAATGAGACAATGTCTGGCCGCCCATCTTAACCAAGGAGCTGTCGTTACCATGCATGCTCATTTAAATAATCAACCGATTATCACGACATCTACAGGTGATATGCCGAGCTGTAAAACTATAATCCATCTTTGCCGTCTCTCAAATATGGAACCAAAAGTTCCATATTTTGGGCCAATTAGTCTCATCTGACATTTGCAGCGATGTTCCTTGTTGTAAACTCTAAAGTCTGGAATGTGTCAAACAAACAAACACACGCACACACGCACACACACACACACACACACACACACACACACACACGTCAGCATCCATCACCGCTGTCTTGTTAACGTGACCCCATTTTGTTGTTTGTCTATGAATGCAAGTTCTTAAAAAAAAAAGGTGCTTCATGTTTTTCCTGGTATCAGATCTATTTTTAGATGTTCAAACTATACAACACAACACAAAAAACATGCGTGGCACATCCTTTGTCTACTAAATTGAACTGTGAGGCCTACGTCACAAATATAACGAGGCCATCTTTTTCAATTACCCAAACTACTTCAACTAAGTCTTGTTGACCGCTTTTCAGTTCAAATATAATTATTAATTTCCTTGTAGTCTTTATTGGACTACCTGGACACTGTGTGTGTGTATCAATCTTTAATTATCTTCTTCTTTGTCTGCCTTTGTTGAATGCAGTCCACCCCCAGCCGTCACCCAGTCCCTGTCTTTATCGTCGTGAAAGACTCCCCCCAACCATAGACTACCCCGACTATAGACTCCCCCGACCATAGACTCTCCCGACTATAGACTCCCCCGGCTATAGACTACCCCCGACTATAGACTCCTCCCGACTATAGACTCCCCCGACCATAGACTACCCCGGCTATAGACTCCCCCCGACTATAGACTCCCCCGACCATAGACTCCCCCGGCTATAGACTCCCCCCGACTATAGACTCCCCCGGCTATAGACTCCCCGACTAGACTCCCCCGACTATAGACTCCCCCGACTATAGACTCCCCCGACTATAGACTCCCCCGACCATAGACTCCCCCGACTATAGACTCCCCGACTAGACTCCCCCCGACTATAGACTCCCCCGGCTATAGACTCCCCCCGACTATAGACTCCCCCCAACAATAGACTCCCCAGACTATAGACTCCCCCGACCATAGACTCCCCGACCATAGACTCCCCCGACTATAAACTCCCCCGACTCTCCCCGACCATAAACTCCCCCCGACTATAGACTCCCCTGACTATAGACTCCCCCTGACTAGACTCCCCCCGACTATAGACTCCCCCCGACCATAGACTCCCCCGGCTATAGACTCCCCCGGCTATAGACTCCCCCCGGCTATAGACTCCCCCCGACTATAGACTCCCCTGACTATAGACTCCCCCGACTAGACTCCCCCCGACTATAGACTCCCCCCGACCATAGACTCCCCCCGACTATAGACTCCCCGGCTATAGACTCCCCCCGACTATAGACTCCCCTGACTATAGACTCCCCCGACTAGACTCCCCCCGACTATAGACTCCCCCTGCTATAGACTCCCCCCGACTATAGACTCCCCCGACTATAGACTCCCCCGACCATAGACTCCCCGGACTATAGACTCCCCCGACTATAGACTCCCCCGACTATAGACTCCCCCGACTATAGACTCCCCCGACTAGACTCCCCCTGACTATAGACTCCCCCAACTATAGACTCCCCCGACTATAGACTCCCCCGACTATAGACCCCCCCTGACTATAGACTCCCCCCGACTATAGACTCCCCCCGACCATAGACTCCCCCTTACAATAGACTCCCCCGACTATAGACTCCCCCCGACCATAGACTCCCCCGACCATAGACTCCCCCTGACTATAGACTCCCCTGACTATAGACTCCCCCGACTATACACTCCCCCCGACTATAGACACTCCCCCGACCATAGACTCTGCAAACTATAGACTCCCCCCAACCATAGACTCCCCCGACTATAGACTCCCCCGACTATAGACTCCCCCCGACTATAGACAGTGCTCGACGCTGTTGGCCACTTCATCACTGCTCTTTGTTGTCTCCACTATATCACAGTCATTTGATTGAGTTAGTTTCTGCGATAACATACTCACCCGTAATGAGTAGACTAAGAAATGTAATCTCTTTCTCTCTCTCCTCTCCCTTGCTTCCTCACTCACTGTCTCTCTCTCCCTGTTACTCTCTCTCGCCGCCTCTCTCTCGCTCTTTCTCTCTCTCTGTCTCCCTTCTACTCTCTCTCTGTCTCTCTCTCCCGCTCATTCTTTCTCTCTCTCTCTCACTGTCTCTCTCCCTCTCTCTATCACTTTCCCTCCCTGTTTCTCTCCCCTGTATCTATCACTCTCACTCTCTCACACCCTCTCTCTCTGTCTCTCTCTGTCTCTCTCCCTCTTTCTCTGTCGCTCCCTGTCTATCTCTTTCCCTCTCACTTTCTCTGTCTCTCACTCACTCTCACTCTCTCTCTATCTTTCTCTCTCTCACACCCTCTCTCTAGCTCTTTCTCTTTCTCTCTCTCTCTCTCTCTCTCTCTCTCGCTCTCTCTCTCTCTCTCTCTCTCTCTCTCTCTCTCTCTCTCTCTCTCTCTCTCTCTCTCTCTCTCTCTCTGAGCACCACTCTAATCATGCACTCGACAGTTCCACAGGCTCCCGATTCCACTTCAAAGGGAGGCCATTTCCTCCGTGTCGGTGCAGAGGACCTGTCAGGCCTGCCAGTTAGAGGGGGGGGAGGGGGGGGGGGGGGCGGGGGGAGGTGGGAGAGAAAGAGTATGTCGTGGGAGGAGAAGAGACCGAGGGGGTGGTGAGGGAGAACAGAGAGGGATGGCAGTGAAAGGGAGTAGAAGAGAGAAAAAGAGAAAGAGGGGAGAGAGAGTGAGGAGATATAGAGTACAGAGGGAGGGAGAGAGATGTAGAGTGAGGGAGAGAGAAAGGGAGAAAGAGATGGAGTTAGAGGGAGAGAGATGAAGAGTGAGAGAGTAATATGGAGAGATATGTAGAGTGAGGGAGAGAGATAAGGAGAAAGAGATGGCGTTAGAGGGAGAGAGATGAAGAGTTAGAGACTAATATGGAGAGAGATGCAGAGTGAGAGAGAGAAGAGGAGAAAGAGATGGAGTTAGAGGGAGAGAGATGAAGAGTGAGAGAGTAATATGGAGTGAGTGAATGTGTATGTGTATGTATGTGTGTGTGTGTGTGTGTGTGTGTGTGTGTGTGTGTGTGTGTGTGTGTGTGTGCGCACATTCAAAGAAGTGTCAGTCAATCCAAAACCGAGTCGGAGATCAAACAAGAAAAGGTTAAAACGAAACGTAACTCTGAAACATTCCGCTGGTTTACGGAAATATTACATTTGCTTTAGAACCTGAACAATTTCCTGCAGTCTCTCTCTCTCTCTCTCTCTCTCTCTCTCTCTCTCTCTCTCTCTCTCTCTCTCTCTCTCTCTCTCTCTCTCTCTCTCGTAGTTGTGATGGGCGAGACTCCGTCTGGGTTCACGTAGTGTGAGTGAAAGTCTTATTTGGCGCTGCCATTGTTAGGGTAATAAGAAAAAGTTATCTTCAAAGGGTTTGGAAGGCAGGGGAGCCTGGGGGTGGAGTGGGTTGGCGGGGGGGGGGGGGGGTGTGGGGGGGGGGGTTGTGTGTGTGTGTGTGTTGCGGCGGCGTGTTCTCAAGTGCCTGGTCTTCCTAATGCGTGAAATTACACCTGCCATCTTTTCCCTGTTTGCCTGTCCTAATGCTGTTGCTGCTGTGTGTGTGTGTGTGTGTGTGTGTGTGTGTGTGTGTGCCTGCGCGTGTGAGTGTGAGTGCGCTTTCTTCCGTGTTTGTGTGTCCGTGGATGTGCTTCAACATGTGAATCACATCTACAAGTGCATCCATTTGTCAACGGCCATACAAGCAGAATGATGTGCGTTTGTTGCGTGCGTGCGTGCGTGCGTGCGTGTGTGTGTGTGTGTGTGTGTGTGTGTGTGTGTGTGTGTGCCTGCACCCTCCAAAATGGGGAATAATAAATAACTGCTCATTAACAGTCCCCACTTTCCTATTAACACAAGATAGCAGCTTAATTAACTCTGTGGCCTAACGTCTTTACTGGCTACCGGCACACAGGTAGCCTTTCATGTCCTCTTCTCCCCGTTCAGACAGATAGAGAGGCGCGCAGACACAGAGAGAGGTACATAGAGATAGAGACAAAGTGGAGGGGGAGAAAGAGAGAGATGGAGAGAGAGGGAGAGATAGAGAGAGGGAGAGATGGAGAGAGGGAGAGAGAGAGAGGGAGAGATGGAGAGAGAGGGAGAGAGAGAGAGAAAGGGAGAGATGGAGAGAGAGAGAGGGAGAGATGGAGAGAGAGATGGGGATGAGGGGGAGGTGAGAGGGGATACATGAGCTAAATTGGATCTGGAGGGAAACCGCCAAGAGGGTAGTAAAGGTGGGTGAGACTGTGGTTAGAGTGAGGAGCGGGAGAGGATGTGTGCGTGGGTGTGTGCCTTTGTGTGTGTGTGTGTGTGTGATGTGTGGACTTGTGGGTGCATGATGTGTGTGCCTGTGTGTGTGTGATGTGTGGCCCTGTGGGTGCATGATGTGTGTGCCTGTGTGTGTGTGATGTGTGGACCTGTGGTTGCATGATGTGTGTGCCTGTGTGTGTGTGATGTGTGTCAAAGTTCCATGAATTTGTCTCTATTTTCTCCTATTTTAACCATGCAGCAGAATGCCTAAAAGGCAAGGTGGAGGAGGTCATGTCAGGCGGGGGTCAGGTCAGCGGGGGTCCGAGGGGGGGGGGGGGGCTCCTGGACGTTAAGTTGGGGAGGGGTGGAGTGCTGACCGAACACCAGGGATGGGTGGGTTTTGATGCGCTCGAGAGCGTCATGGTGGTCGCCATGACAACGGGGTGTAGCAGCGCTGACATCAGCGTTGTTCATCTGTGTACGCCCATGGGTCACTTGACCTGCGTCCAAAGCAGGGACTACGCTCGGTCCTGACTACACCGTTGTTCCACTATGAAGAAATGTCTCCGATAAATACGTTATCATATCGTATGATCGGAATATAAAAAGATGTATTGTAAACGTGAAAGAACCCTGCTCACTCTCTCACGCACACAAACACACACACACACACACACGCATGCATGTGCATACACGCACACACGCACACGCACACATGCATGCATGCATGCATGGTCACATGCACACACACACACACACACACACACAACAGACACACAAACACACACACACACTAGGCATACCCTTCCTCCGACACGCACACACACACACACACACACACACACACATGCATTTGCACATGCACACACAGGCCATTTCATTCAGACAAGCATTGTACCAAAATTCGATTATTGCTTAAATCACAAAGTGGCATAGAGACACACACACACGCACGTGCACACCACACACACACACACACACGTGCACACCACATACACACACACACGTGCACACCACACACATACACGCACACACACATTCACACATTGTCATCTTTCCAATTATCACCTGTAGATGTGCGCTGGACGGTCCGTTCTTATTTCCGTTTTTTTTTTTTACATCATTTTCATGACAAGACTCATTAGTCTCCTGCTATGAGCTATATCCCACACCCGCCTTCACGCTCAAACAGACCCTATACATCCCCCCCCCTTGCTCATGAAATATGACCAGCTTTTGAAAACTTCCGTAATGCACTTTTCTTTTGTTTCCCTCCGTTCTATCTCAGGTCTTGGTAGAATTAGCATAGATCACCGGTTCTCCCGCCTCTCGATCAAGACAGCCACATCAGAGGCTTCTGCTCTGGTTCATGTAAAAGGCAGCGCAGCGGGAAGACTAGTGCATGCAACCACAGCTATTTGGAAGCGTTCTTCTTCTCACAGGGAATCGTCGCCTTCCAGTTTGGTTTTGCGTTTGAGTGTAGTGGCTCTAATTTATCCTTTTGGTAATCCTTTCATGGTTTTAATAATGTGTGTGTGTGTGTGTGTGTGTTTCTCTCTGCTTGTTTGCTTGCATGTGTGTGTGGGTGTGTTTATGTGTGTGTGTGTGTGTGTGTGTGTGTGTGTGTGTGTGTGTGTGTGTGTTTGTGTCCACGCATGTGTGCCTGCGCATGTGTGTGTGTGTGTGTGTGTATCCCTGAGGCCGTTTTCCAGATCAAGGTGCAGCTCAATGAAGAGGACCTGACAGCCAATTAGCTCACACCAAATTGATTCAAACGTGTGTGTGTGTGTGTGTGTGTGTGTGTGTGTGTGTGTGTGTGTTTAATCAATGATCATGTTATATTGGAAAAGTAATTATTCATTCCAATGAAAGTGATATAATTTATTGTTAGAAATGATCTCTCCTTCTCCCTCTCTCTTTCTCTTTCTCGTTTGTGTGTGTGTGTGTG
This sequence comes from Lota lota, assembly GCA_026745465.1. Taxonomy (NCBI): domain Eukaryota; kingdom Metazoa; phylum Chordata; class Actinopteri; order Gadiformes; family Lotidae; genus Lota; species Lota lota. The sequence continues at coordinate 383,425 of JACYXH010000087.1, read as the reverse complement.
TGTGTGTGTGTGTGTGTGTGTGTGTGTGTGTGTGTGTGTGTGTGTGTGTGGTGTGTGTGCGTGTGTGTGTGTGTTTTGTCATCCAAAATATGGATGACTTTCAATTGTATGTATCTTCACACAATTAAATTGAAGTTTTCCTGGTTGTCAATTTAAACTTGAAATGCATGGCCAGGTCAGATTCACTGTAGGCAACCTTTTTCACAAACACATATACATATATACATTATTCATTTAGTGCAGGTTTTTTTTTTCTTGCTAAATAAAGTGTGAGACTGGAATTTCATATTCTGCTGGGTGTTGGTTTACTGATAAATATTCTTGAAATTAATAATAGGTTTTCAACACCATTTCAGTAGATATCTCCAGTGACATAAAGTATGCCAAGCGACACCTGAGCATGTATGAAAAATGCCAAGCTACCAAAGGTTAATACTGTTTCCAGGAATAAAGACTGCATTTCCCCTGAACTCAATTCTCTTTGTGCTACTTATTCATCCTCTGCATATTGCGACTCTACATGCTTTAAAATGAGACCCACAGCAGTTTATAGCAATAGAAATGTTCAAGTGATAAAAGTAGACATACATGATAAGTTCACTTAATAAATTCAGTTAATTAAAATGGCAATCAAATGTTGTAACTCCTAACCACTCTATGTTAACCACTCTATGTTTGTAGTGAGAGTAAAAATAAATAAATAAAATAAAGAAACAGGTAATTCCTTTGCATGCGACTGCACCAAAATTGAAATGGCTCTGAGCTAAGTCTGGTAACCATAGAAACCGTCAGATCGCAGTGTGACTGGACTCGAAAAACAACCGACTGACATTTATCATTTCAGGCTTCAACATTTGTACAAATGAATTTGTAAAAACACTTAAAAAAATGTTTATTCTTATTTTACCACATTAACATAGTCAATGGGTCCTATTCTTTGTCCTCGCAATGCTATTGGTTGATAAATGTGTTTATAGGTCTGGCACTCTGGCTATGAAATCACACAGCCTGCAAACTTACCTTCAGGCGAATTCCTTGGACTGGACTGGATTTGTCAAGATTCAAGTAAAATGGCAAATAAAAAAAATTGGGGTGATTATTAGAATGTCTACAACATGTAGATATTTAGTTATTGTGGAATACATTCATCAAATTTGATTTAGAGCTTGTTATGTCTGTGTTGCAATATGACTTCCCTGGGTGAGGGTGGTAGTCAAAATAGCATGTGCACCTTACACATTACATGGGGAAGTGCAATGGCATTTCTTACACCACATGGGGTCATTGCACTTCTTACATGTTCACATATGGAAAAAACGACAATTAGAAGTATAATGTCTTTGATGATTATTATTATAACTAAGTTCTAAATGTGATTTATATGTAAAAATGTAAAGTTGAATAAATTAATACTTTATTTCTTATTACAATATTTGAAACTATCTGTAGCAGTATTTGAACTGTACCTGTACCTTATCAGTAAAATACATTTAACTGATCTTGTGCCCAAATTGATGCTGGAATGGAATGTTTGGAATGTTTGGGGGATGCTTGTATGAATGTTCTGGGGGACAGGTGTGAATGGGTCAGTGGTCTGGGGAGATGCATGTATTTATTTTTGGTATGATAAGGAGGGAGCGTAATAGGCTGGGCCAGACTGTGTTGTTTGAATCTAGTGGAATGTGTAAATAGGATTAGGATTCATTTGCATTGAAATTAGGGTTACCACCCTATTCTATCTATTCCTTATCTACTACAATATAATACTTGTATGCATGCAATGCATGTGTATATGTATATATGTATACTCACATGTTTTAACTTTTTTCATTTCCGAATGCCACCAGCAAAGAAAGGTCACTACAGGATGTGATTGACTACATCCAAAATGGAGAGAGTGACTTTGAGATGGGATCAGACGACACTGATGCGCGTGACGAAGAGGCAGATGAAGATGACAAAAGTGGACCAAAGAAAAACCAACCACCCACTGGGACTGCCCAACCGATGAATTGTGTGGACATCGAGCCCCCCAATCAAACAAACACACCATGCCCCGTGACGGGTATCACTGGCTGAAAAAAAAGATTTGATCCGTCCCAATACATATTCTTTCTGGACCGGATATCACCGGTGATGCCGCTTCCCTCCACCCACCACTGAAGTACTTCCAGAGGTTTGTTTTCAGAAGACATGATTCGCGGTTCTGGCAAAGCTCTCAAGATGTCTACGAAAGATGTACTGAACAGGAGACTGCTTCAGGCCCAACTAGCATCCTCTCTCATCCTGGTGAACACAGCTCTCAGCACACCGAAGAGAGGGCGACCATCTTCAGGCAATGGGAGCCCAGCAACACAGAAGGTCCCATCAAGGAGCCCTCTGAATGCTCTGAAGAGACCATCCTCAGGTGGCCAAGAGGCCATCTGTACAGCCCCCCCCCCCCCCCCCCCCCACCCCCCCCCACCCCCAATGGATGTACGCACTGACCTATTCACACACATGCCAGTGAAGACAAACAGAGGACGTTGCAGATACCGCACTAAAGGATTCACCACCACCTTATTTGCTTTTCTGAGGAAAAAAACTGTTTATGGGACTACCATTGCAAATAACATGGCTGAACACTGGGAGTGAGATGAAGTTCCAGTTTTGCAAATACCTTTTTTTCCCTCCTTTTTTTTTTATTAATAAATGACTTCACAAAAAATATGACTGTTGTGTGATTATTGTTCATGTTATATACTGTTAGGGGGCTAAATAAGCAATCAACCCTGCAACTGAACCCCTAGTTGTTCTGTATATTTGTTCAGACCATGTGAGTACAAATACAGAAATTCTGCTCCCAGCTAGGGCCAACGTTTTTCCTAAAAACGTACTATAACGTAAATATTTTAAAAACCCTTCATCAGAGGCCTCATACAACAACATCTCAACAATCCAACAAAATATTTTTTTCTATGCCTGGGTCTTACAGAGTCAATGAACCATTAATTAAAAGGAGTCAATGCAGTAATAACCATTGACTAACACTAAATTAACAGTTAACTTATGCTCTAGTTTGTAATCCTTCACTAATGGTGTTCATGTTTACTAACGGTGTTCATGTTAAAGTGGCATTCTCAAAGATCTTCAAAGATTGGATCTGGGTCTGTGAGGGGGGGGGGGGGGGGGGGGGGGGGTCACGGTGGGCCTGCCAAGCATTTTGACACGTGTTTGACTTGACAAAATCTATATACTATTATCATTCTGTGTTGTGCGTGTGTGCGTGTGTGTGTGTGTGTGTGTGTGTGTGTGTGTGTGTGTGTCTAACTGAATCACCTGTCAGTGGCTTTGGATAAAAGCATCTAATCAAAAATGACAATGACATAATGGTAAATAATAGTAATTATGTGGTGAGTTAGTGAGTGAGTATGTGTTTGCGTGTGTGTGTGTGTGTGTGTGTGTGCGTGCATTAATTGAATGTGTGTGTGTGTGTGTGTGCGTGTGTGTTCATTTTCTTATATTGGAGTCATATATTACAGCCAGAGCCTGTCCTGAAGACATTCATTTGGTTGGGATGTTTCCTCTGGGACCAATATGGTTCCTGTGACCCTGTCATTTCACTGGATACCATTTAAAACCCATAATTTATAGTTGATCTATAATCACTGCCGGGCCACCCGGAGGACTTCAGCAGGTCAAAGTGTGACATTCCCATTCCTGGGAAAAACTGGAATTTTGCTTGAATTAATGTTTCTATATTTGTATATATATATAAGTTTAAGTAGTATATAGTTTGCTTATATATTTAACTCACGATCTTGTATACAATTATATTAAATTCATTAAGTATTTTCTTTAGAATGCATATTAATATAATTATTCTTATTATTAATATTATTGTGTTCTTTTTATAATTGTATATACAGGTACACATATACATGATTATCATTATGATAATTGAAAGCAGGAGCATTATCATTATATCCTTAGGAGAAACGGAGGTAGTCTATGTGGAAACTGCTAGAAGAACATAGTGCACCGCAGCGCTTCTCAAATGGGGGTACGCGTACCCCTAGGGGTGCTCTAAAGAGTTGCAGGGGGTAAAAAACGAAAGTTATAACAGAGATACCAAAATGCTGTCAGCAATGGGATTCTCGTGCACAAGCGCTAAACCACCTCTGGCTTTGTGCTTTTTTTTCGGAGGGGGAGAAATAAGCTAACAGTTGCATGACTTTCCAAACATGTGGTCATCCTGACAAGTGATGCGAAAAGCCGTATTTATGTTTTCCCTCCCTAAAAGGGTTGGTGAACGGACACTTGGCTGAACAACATCTTTGATTGCGCATTAGTAATGTTACTCCATCCTCTGCCTCCACCTAGCTGCGCCGGCTGCTACTACTCCATGTGCTTCTGTTTACATTCTGTCTTCAATCTCCCACGTGCACGTTGTCTTCCCCACCGGCCTTCTATCTACAATCAGCGCACTCTACTTCTTCCCCATTCACCAAGCAGCCGGCGCCAGTTCGTTGTTACACTTTCTCAAGTTAGTACCTCGTTCCAGCGCTCTTGTTCAGTATTTAGCTTCTGCTCGTGTAACCCGCTTGTCTTTTTTCCCTAGTCCTCCTGATCCCTGCCCGACTTCCATCCTGCTCGTCTGTTTGCCTTCCCTGCCTTCGACCACTCGCCTGCCTGACTACCCGCTCGTCTTCGACCCCCAACCTACAGCTACCTGCCTGTCTCCAGACCCCTGCTCGTCTAACTACCGCCTGCCTTGCCCTTGCCTGTACTTTTGCCGAATAAACCCCTTTCGACCCCGCTCCATCTCTGTCTCGGTGTCTTGCGTTTGGGTTCTAGTTACGTACCTTAACAGTACGAACTGGCCAAACATGGACCCAGCAGACACCCGTTCCCACGACCGGGCCATCAGCAGTCAGGGAGTAATGCTCGGCCGTCTCGACCAGGAAATGGCGGAAATGAGGTCCAACGTCCAGACGATTTACAACACCGTCCAGGGATTGCTGGTTTCTGCGCCAATTCCCGGTCAACCGCAGCTACCCTCCGCCCCTCCCCAGCCGATTGCTTCACGTGAGCCTTACATTCCAACCCCCGAACGCTATGGAGGAGATTTGGGTACCTGTCGGGATTTCCTTCTCCAATGTGGTCTCGTGTTCCGACTCCAGCCCCTAACCTACCCCACCGATAGCTCCCGTATCGCCTTCCTCGTTGGAGCGTTACGCGGCAGAGCCCTCTCTTGGGCTACTTCCGTAATGGAGAGAGGGGCTGAATGTTGTTCCACGTACTCAGAGTTTGTCACGGAGATGCGGAGAGTGTTCGAACATCCCGTTCGTGGTAGGGAGGCTTCAATGCGTCTTCTCTCTCTCCGTCAGGGTTCCCGAAGCGTCGCTGATTTCGCTGTTGATTTCCAGACGATTGCTGCGGAGAGTGGGTGGAATGACGTGGCCTTAATGGGAGTATTTTTACACGCGCTTTCCGATCCCCTCAAGGATGAGTTGGCTGTTCGGGATGAGTCACCCAATTTAGACCATCTAATTTCCCTCGCTATACGACTGGACAATCGCCTGCGCGAACGACGGCGCGAACGCACGCTTCGTCCGTTTCCTGCTTCTGTCTCGTCTTCACTGGATGTTCCGGCACCACCTCCCCCTCGGCACAATCCTTTCCATCCTGGATCAACTTCACTACCCGACCCGGAACCAATGCAATTGGGACGAGCCCACTTATCCCCGACCGAAAGGCAACACCGGCTGGCAACTGGTGCTTGTCTTTATTGCGGTCTTTCGGGACACGTTATTTCCTCCTGTCCAACCTGTCCGGGAAAAGGGTTGGCTCGCCAGTAACCCGAGGGATTCTGGTGAGTCGAACGCTTGATCCCTCGGCTCCTCGTCCCATGTTGGATTCCGTCTTGCTTTGGCAGGAACATTCCCTCCCTTTGTCCGTCCTCGTAGACTCAGGTGCTGACGAGTCTTTCATTGATAGGCAGTTGGTCAGGCAATTGGGAATCAAGACAACCTCTTTGAATTCTCCCATTTTTGCCCAGTCCCTTAACGGGAAGAAACTCGCCCGGGTCGATCGAAGGACGGTACCGTTAACTCTAATTGTGTCCGGGAATCACCGTGAGTTACTCTCTCTCCACGTGATAGACTGCCCCCTCACTCCAGTGGTTTTGGGATTTCCTTGGCTGCAACGTCATAACCCCCAAATGGACTGGAAAGAAAGTAGGATTACCTCGTGGAGCTCTTTTTGTCTAGCACAGTGTTTACGTTCCGCCCAACCTCCCCGCACTCTGGAGTCCAAGTCACCACCATGTTTTTCCTCTGATCTGTCTTCTGTTCCTGAGATTTATCATGACCTGAGGGAGGTTTTTAGCAAGTCCCATGCCCTATCTCTTCCTCCTCACCGTCCGTATGACTGCGCAATCGATCTCCTCCCCGGGGCTTCCCTGCCTAGCAGTCGACTCTTCAACCTCTCCCGTCCCGAACAAGAATCCTTGGAGGAGTACATCCGGGAGTCTCTCGCTGCGGGGATAATCCGGCCGTCCTCCTCTCCTGTTGGGGCGGGGGTTTTTTTTGTTGGCAAGAAGGATGGCTCCCTCCGGCCGTGCATTGACTACCGGGGCCTGAACTCCATCACGGTAAAGAATAAGTACCCCTTGCCCCTTATTAGCTCCGCGTTTGTTCCCCTCCATGGAGCCACGGTTTTTTCCAAACTGGACTTGCGCAACGCTTACCATCTGGTCCGTATCCGGGAGGGGGACGAGTGGAAGACGGCCTTCAACACTCCTGTGGGCCATTTTGAATATCTGGTTATGCCTTTCGGACTCACCAACGCTCCTGCAGTTTTTCAGGCTCTGGTCAACGATGTTCTTCGTGACATGTTGAACCACTCGGTTTTTGTGTATCTAGATGATATTCTCATTTTCTCGGGTTCGCTGGAGGAACACGTGATTCACGTTCGGCAGGTCCTCCAGCGCTTATTGGAAAACAGGCTGTTTGTCAAGGCGGAGAAATGTGAGTTCCACGTCCCGTCCACTGTTTTCCTGGGGTACATCATTGGCCAGGGGGAGTTGCGGATGGACCCTTGCAAGGTTTCTGCAGTGGCGGAGTGGCCTACACCCACCACCCGTAAGCAGCTACAGCGATTTCTTGGCTTCGCCAATTTTTATCGTCGCTTCATCAGAAGCTATAGCCAGATCGCTGCCCCCCTCACTGCCCTAACTTCACCCAAGGAACTCTTCGAGTGGTCACCGGAGGCTGAGGCCTCGTTCCGGAACTTGAAGGAGCGATTCACCACTGCACCCATCCTCATCCAACCCGACTCTTCTCTTCAGTTCATCGTGGAGGTCGATGCTTCTGATTCCGGGGTGGGGGCGGTGCTTTCGCAGCGTTCCACCAAGGATCACAAGCTTCATCCGTGCGCCTTTTTCTCGCGCCGGTTGACCCCACCGGAGCGGAACTATGATGTCGGGAACCGCGAGCTTCTTGCTGTTAAATTGGCACTCGAGGAATGGCGACACTGGCTGGAGGGAACGGCCCAGCCATTTATCGTGTGGACAGACCACCGGAATTTAGAATATATCCAGTCAGCCAAGAGACTCAATTCCCGACAGGCCCGATGGGCTCTTTTCTTTGGACGATTTAATTTTTCGCTTACCTACCGCCCCGGCTCCCGAAACGTTAAACCAGACTCTCTGTCCCGTTTGTACTCTCCTAAGGACCCCTGCACTGAACCTGAACCCATTTTGCCGTCCACCTGCCTCATCGCTACGCTTACCCTGGAGGTCGAAGCCGCTGTCCTCCAGGCGCAGCAACAACAGCCCGATCCCGGTACCGGTCCGCCCAACCGGTTGTTCGTTCCCGACGCGGCGCGCTCCAGGGTACTCACCTGGGCTCACTCCTCCAGACTCACCTGTCATCCTGGCACTACCCGCACTCTGGACTTTGTTCGCCGACGATTCTGGTGGTCCTCCTTGGACGCTGACGTCCGTTCCTTCGTGGCGGCTTGCACGGTCTGCGCTCGCAATAAGACCTCGACCCGACCCCGTTCTGGCCTGCTCCGACCCCTGCCCATCCCCAGTCGCCCCTGGTCTCATATTGCCCTGGATTTTGTCACCGGTCTCCCTCCTTCAGAAGGCAATACCACTATCCTTACTATCATCGACCGTTTCTCCAAAGCTGCTCACTTCCTAGCACTCCCCAAGCTCCCCTCCGCTAGAGAGACTGCGGATCTCCTGGTGTCCCACGTGTTCCGGCTCCACGGCATTCCGACGGATATTGTGTCGGATCGAGGTCCGCAGTTCACCTCTCAGGTCTGGCGGTCGTTCTGTGCAGCCCTGGGTACTACGGTCAGTCTCACCTCTGGATACCACCCACAGACCAATGGACAGTCGGAGAGGGCAAACCAGGAGATGGAGGCTGCTCTTCGC
>JACYXH010000087.1:305000-370000 GCA_026745465.1 Lota lota | reverse complement strand
ATGTGTCGCTTTTCGCTGCGGCTCCAGAGAGAAGTTAAACATAGAGAAGTAACGGACTGAGCCGTAGAAATAAAGTGAGAGAAAATGAGACAATAAAGAATAATATTGCGGTCGAATTAAGTGTGTACGTTTTAAAATGCGGCCCCAGCTCCAGTGCCAAACGGCGAGATGAGAAACGTTTGCCAAACGGGGGGACATTTCTCCATAAATGTTTACAGTCATGCCGTATCATACGAGTTCATTCATTTGACTGTTAGCACTCATTTAGCTCGTCCAGTAGCAACGGAACCTCGTTGCCATGGCAAGTCTGGTGCCAGGCCTGGACAGGGACTAGAACCCTGTAAACCCAGGCGATCTGTCACGGGCTGCACAAATACACACGCAGCCAAGCACAAATTGGACCAAATGCGTGTGATTCTCACGTCAAACACACACACACACCGCAGACCATGCATGTTCTAAAAACGAAAAAGAGCGCAGAAAAAGATGTACACATAGATGCACATATACAAGTACCTACCTCTGTGACGTACGTGGACACACACAAACCCACACGGACACAAATACAACAGCTATGACTCACAAACATAATAGTGTAACACGAGAAAACACACACACACACACACACACACACACACACACACACTTTCCATCTCTGGAAACGATAGCGCTGTCTGTCAGATAACTGGGCTTGAACACCAGCAGGCGACCGTTTTGTTCTCCCTCCATGCCTTCCTCTGTGTCTGTATCTCTGTCAGCACCACACAACACAGCCCACGCTCACTGTGTGTGTGTGTGTGTGTGTGTGTGTGTGTGTGTGTGTGACAGTGTGTGTGTGTGTATGTGTGAGAGAGAGAGAAAGAGAGAGAGTGTCTTCCAGATGTGTGGATGCACTTATGTTAATTGCAATTGATCACTTATTGATATGACATTGTAAATGTGTGCAGCATTATGCTTTTTAAACATTTTATGCATACATCTCTATGCACGTGTGTGTGTGTGTGTGTGTGTGTGTGTGTGTGTGTGTGTGTGTGTGTGTGTGTGTATGCATGTGTGGGGGTGTGAGAAATCCTCTGGGGAACCGGTTATCTATGTTCCATGGTACTGGAGAACACTATTTTTGGAGCTCAAGGAACAGGAAGTGTGAACACAGCAGAAAAGAGAGAGAGCGAGAGAGGCATGACACATTATGGGGGAAGTGTACACGAGAGCGAGGTGAAGGAAGTATCTAGGAAAAGATTAACCAAAGGTGAATGAAGGATCGAAGCAACAGATGGAAGACAATAAAGGAGGGATGGAGGGAGGGAAAGAACAATGTCTGATCAAGCATGAAGGGGTAAGGGTACATGAAGGGAGGGAATAAGAAAAGGAGCACATTTAACATTTTTGGATAGATGATTGGATAGAGATCCACATACACATACACACACACACACACACACACACAGACATACACGCACACACACAAACATAGAGAGAGACAGACACACACACACACAAACAGAAAGACACAAACAGACACACACACACAGAGAGACAGACAGACAGACACACATACACACACATACACACACACACACATAGACAAACGCACACACACACACAAACAGAGAGAGACAGACAGACAGACACATACACACACAAACGAACAACAAACACACCTGACTCACTGACAGAGACAGACACGGATACACACAAACACACACACACACACACAAACACACACATTCACACACACCTGATCTCCGAGACACACATGTTTTAGTCGGTGTAATTTTGGTTGGTCTTGGCTTCCAGACGTGATAAATGGCAGACAGATGGCTGAATGAAGTGTATGTGACAAGGTGTGCACGTGTGTGTGTGTGTGTGTGTGTGTGGGGGTGTGTGCCTGAGATAGAGGAAGAGAAATCAAGAGAGAAAGACAGCCTTGTGTCAAGAGAGCCTGAAGGGTGTGTGTGTGTGTGTGTGTGTGTGTGTGTGTGTGTGTGTGTGCGCGTGCGTGCGTGACAGCCTGACACGCAGGATGCTAGTTGGTAAGGGTGATAGATGGATGTTGTAAACAGAAAACCATGGTCACTGTAGTCACATACACACACACACACACACACACACACACACACACATACACACACACACACACACACACACATACACTAATAAATATCCACTCTCTCTGTCACCAAGGCCTTGGAATGTCAGACTGACCACAACAACAATATCCCTGCCTTTGGGGGATGCTGACTTTGAAGTATTTGATGTGCTGTTTGGTCATTCTATCTTTCTGTCTAGCCACCTGCCTCTCACCATGTCTGTGCACATGTCTGTCTCCCTATTTGCCCGTCTGTCCGTTTATTTTTTGTTGACCTACCTATAGCTATGCTTTTATTTTGTCTGTATGTATGTTTGTCTGTATATGTCTCTAACTCCCAGTGTATATTTGCCCGTGTCTGCTTTCCTATCTCTCTGTCTGTCTCTGTCTCTCTGTCTGTCTGTTTGGAAGCTTGTGCGTTAATCCTGTCCATATCCCATGAAACACCTTGTTTCATTCTTAATCATGTTGTGATTGGTTAGAAAAAAACAAAAGCATCTGAATGTGCCAGCATTACTTTTAGATAAACTTCATATTCGGTTGAGTTTTGTCATTGTTTGTTATGGTGCTGGAAACTAATTGTGTCTGAATATTTGAGTTTTTCTGTTTTTTCTTCTGTCAACCAGGACTAGTTAGTGAGCCAGTGAGGTAACATGAGGAGGAAGAAAGGAAGGCTCTTCCTTTCTTCCTTTCTTGCTTTCTCTCTTTCTCCCTTTCTTTCTTTCTTTCTTTCTTTCTTTCTTTCTTTCTTTCTTTCTAGCTTTCTTTCTTCCTAAGATATTAATAGGAAAATTCAAATAACGTGAATGAAGAATATACTGAGAAAGAAAGGGGAGAGAGACAAAGCTAAATTGAAGGAAAAGTAAGAGAGAGAGAGAGAGAGAGAGAGAGAGAGAGAGAGAGAGAGAGACAGAGACAGAGACAGAGACAGAGACAGAGGGAGTTTGACGTCATCACCCTGGGCGACCGCTTCACGGCACATCAGACGCGTGTAATTGATGGGATTGATTTAAGTGCGCTTATTAGATCAAGCCTCTTTGACTCTGCATATTCACTTCATTAATGGCAGGCGTTCGGATTCAGGTATTAAATCATCTCATTAGCCAACACTAAGTTCATCCATTTTTTCATCATTTGAAAAGTCACCTCATTACATGTGGATCACTCTGGCTAATAGGACACATGGTCTTAAATGTTGAACTTTCCCAGCAGTTGTTAGGACAGCCTCATCGAGAGCTGTTACTTTTTTATGCTAGAAAAGCACTTTTTTCAATTCTTTTGTCCAGCGTTATATTTTTCCTTTGGATGTGTTTTTCGTCAAGTACAACTTGGTATGACAGTTCTAAAGCCGGGAACACAATAGACGATTTATAGATCGATCTTAACCCCAATTTACCCCTGGCCACTCATAGTCCAGATTTTTCCAGAGTCTGCAGTAGTCTGCGCAAAATAGGGCAGGTCACTTTGGACTGTCGGCAAACGTTATCTTGTGTTGTGCAGGGGTTTACGATTCAAATCTGTAGCCTCCCGATCGAGCTGGCCGCCAGTGGGAGCCCCGGCCGCAAACAGGCCCCATCAAACACGTTTGATATATGACTGGAATCTGGACGGATCTCAGCATGATCCTGTAGTCACATTGTTAAATGTGTGATGGTCAGTCACACGTACGGTGGGTTAGGACTGAACAAGTCTTCTAGTGGGTTCCCGGCTTAAGGTACCACATGTGGGCCCTAATCTGGGATCTACGTTATTAGCCAAACTTCTGGGGGTAGATGGCACAGAGCCTGGGCAGGAAACCAAAAGCTGAAAGGGGTGGAGTTATGCATTGTTTCCTGTGTCGATACAGAGTTATTCTAACAAAGAGAAGCTAATTTGCTCGAGTGGATGAAGCTTTCAGATGGGGATTTTAATGAGTGTATTTCTACAGTGGCCAGCCTACACAGTTGAGATTTCTTTGGACGGCTGACTACTGCTGGCCGAGTGTGTGTCTGCTTTTACAGAGCCCCCGCCGTTAGCAACAAGATTTGTCAAAACAAAAATGATGCACAAGAAAGTAAAGTGCCCCATTCACCCGGATTTGAGCTCTTACCGGGCTCTTGACTCTTACTTTGAAGTCTAATTTACAGGCGTATTTGTGTTATAATGGCAGTAGTCCCTCCTCCTCCGTTCCCTCTCTCTCTCTCCTCTTCTCCCTGTGAGGAAAATGGATGACAGTCACAGAGATCCAGCTGCTGTCGGGGGCCACGAGTGACCGCCGGTTCCGTGGTCAGTATCTGCCAATTATCTCAACACTAACCTCTCCTTTAACCTCCCAACCGCATCGCACCGCACACACACACACACACACACACACGCACACACACACTCACACACACACACACGCACACACACACACAGGTGGATATGGATGGCTATGTGTTGATATCATTTAGTACTCCAGATGTAAAAAACCGAATAGAGTTTATTGTTTCAATATAGTTGTCGCGCTTTCATAAGAAGCCTTGTTCACTGTGTGCGGAAAACTCTCCTAGAAGCTAGAAAATTGTAACTTCCATATGAAAAATGGCTTCCTTACTCTACCACCAGAAACTGAAACTCGCAGGGGGAGGTGGACGTACTCTTTTGTCTCTTTGTTTGTCTGCATTTCATTGGTCAAAAACATCCCTGGCTGTTTGATTGGACAGCCAGGTATGAGAGGCATGAAAGCAGGAAGGTGGTAGAGCAAGTAACAAATACAAGTAGTTAAGTTAGTTAGTTAAATAAGTCATATTTATTTTTTACCCTCTAACGACTAAATATACCTGCTACAATAAGCTGCTCAGTGTATAATGAACTATGTCATGATTGCATCTCATCTTGTATAAACAACAACAAGCTACATTATATACTGAGAATGTGTTTGAAACAAGCATTGTATTATCTGTCATTATATCCCTCCTACTAATTACAGTCATGGTGAATACACTGCTGGCTATAAATGAATATGATACACTAAGCTACATTAATGTGATTATAAAGCAAGTGCAGCATAATTGTTTATGGTTCTTAGGTTTATGAAAATGTGTAACAGACTAGGTTCATTTGTTTTCAATGAAACACAAAAGAAGTCTTGTTACTTGTGTGCAGTTTTAGGTTTAAACAAAAGATTATTTTGCATATCAAAGTATTTTTAGTCAAATAAATCGAGGTCATTTCGACCCAAACTTCACATGAAGGTTACACTGCCACGAATTATTACATCAAACTTACTGTGAACATCTTACTGTTCACCACATGCATAATTACGTGTAGTTAGTCTCACCGTGAAGCCATTTCTCATCTCACATTTTGTCGCAAAAACTGAAGAAACTGTCTTGTTTTACACAATGCCTGTGTCTCTTTTTCCTCTTTCCAAAAAGATCTGCTTGCCTCCCTCTTTGTCTGCCCATCACTTAAACCACTGGGTTGATGTAGTCAGTTTGCTAGTGTGTGTTTGTGTGTGCATGTGTGTGTGGTTGTGAGAGAATCATATAAGCATGCATACAGTGTGTATGTGTGTTTATGTGTTTGTGTGTGTTGTCTGAGAGAATCATGCAACTGTGCATACCGTGTTTGTGTGTGTGTGTTGTGCGAGAGAATCATGTAACCACGCATACCATGTGTGTTTGTGTTTATAAATCATGTAAACATGCACACTGTGTGCATGTGTGTGTGTGTGTGTGTGTGTGTGTGTGTGTGTGTGTGAATCATTTAAGCATGGATCCTGTGTGTGTGTGGGTGAATCATATAAGCATGCATAGTGTGTGTGTATGTGTGTGTGTGTGTGTGTGTGTGTGTGTGTGTGTGTGTGTGTGTGTGTGTGTGTGTGTGTGTGTGTGTGTGTGTGTGTGTGTGTGTGTGTGTGTGTAACAAAGAATCATATAAGCATGCATAGTGTGTGTTTGTGTGTGTAAGAGAGAATCATGTAAGCATGCATCCTGTGTGTGTGTGTAAGCATGCATCCTGTGTGTGTGTGTGTGTGTGTGTGTGTGTGTGTGTGTGTGTGTGTGTGTGTGTGTGGGGGGGTTAGAGTGTGTGTGTGTGTGTGTGTGTTTTTCCGCGTGTGTGCTGGAGAATGCAGGGCAATAAAGGCCCCGTGCTGAGAGTCAGTGTGACGTCCTGTGCTGTGGCGAAGGTGTTTCATTATCATCGGCCACACACACACACAGCAGGAGAAGAAAGAGTGTGTGTGTTTGTGTGTGTGTGTGTGCGTGCGTGCATGCATGTCTGTCTGTGTGTGTGTAGGGTAGGACAAGATGGACCTCAGGTAAAGTAAGTATGTGGGCAGGAGGGAGGGAGTATGGATAGAATGATGGATGGTAGGACGGATGATGAAAGCCTCACAGAAACATTGAAGCATAAGTGCACCCCATTTCAGCTCGAAATCAAACACAACCCGATCCAAAACAATGCATTTTAGGCTCAGAGTTCCACGAAGGAGGATGGAGGTGGTGTTATCCCAACGGTTACGACCCACACCCACTTTGTGTTACTTATTTACTTACTTGCCTGTTTAGCTAGTGCGCATCGTTGTGCGTCAGCGTTATAATGAGCGTTGTTGCATATGAAATGCCCCACACGCCATGGCGTTATACTATTAGTGTCTGAGACTCAGTCGCCAACATTGACCGCTCCCCAGACGGCGCTCGTAAACATCGACACACGACGTTCAATTTAGCATACACCCTCTCGGCTCCGCCGTCGTGAAAAGAACGAGACCTGCCGTGTGAGAGCATTCCCGATCTCATGAGTTCACAGTATGTTCCTCTCTGCAGAGCGGTCTGGCCTCAATTCCATTCAAAGCCTTCTTCAGAAATGTTCAAATGCTAGGACTCATCATCTAAGGGGAGGAAGCATCAGTTCATGGCGAACAAGGAATGCCACAGTCTGGCAAATTAAAACAAACAAACAATGACCCCAAGAAAGTGCATCAAAACGTTGTTTCCCCCAAATAACGATGTTAAAAGATTAACCGAAATCTGCAAAGAAGGCTTTTCTCTGATTAGAATGTTTTTTCTTTACTTTACCAACCGGATTTAGGAAGGATTTAGTAACGATGGCAAAATAGCATAGATTAGTGTGGTTAAGATCATAGAAGACAGAAAAACATGATTGTGAGTTCACTGGCAAAACATATTACATGTATAATTATTATAATAACATGAAGTGATTAGTAGTCCTGTTTTGTTGGAGCATGTTATTTCTTTTTAAACCAGGTGGTTTCCAGTACAAAACAAAGCTCTACTTTAAGCAAAGCTTCCCAAAACAAAATGTGGAATCCATTTGAATGTGTCTGCTTCCTCTTGGTCCCACCTCTTGCAAGACGTCTGAACACCATTACATTACACCTGCGTTCACAGTCATTGAACATCTGCTGCGTTCACAGTCCCAGCCCCAAAAAAAGGTTAGAATACTGGGCAGAACTGAATATTGTGTTCCGTTTTTAGCTGACGTTAAGTGAGCGATAACATTCAAATGCAGCGGGAAAGAGCTGTGGTTTAGAGCGGGGGAAGTGGAGTGCTAGACGTGAGACATAAGGGTTCCTTCACTTTTTGTATGTGTGTGTGTGTCTATTTATCCCAATCAAGCACAAAAAGGCAATAGTGAAGTGTGTGTGCGTGTGTCTATTTATCCTAATCAAGCACCTGAAGGCAATAGTGAAGTGTGTGTGGGGGGATGGGGGGGGGTTCTCCACCTCAGCAAGTCCCATTTTAATTGGCTGAGAGCTTCTGAGAAAAGTGTCATCCTCAATTATTTCTCTGATTGATTCCCCATTGTCCCTTTGTGTCTGTGTGAGCGCGCTGAGCTTGCAGAAGGATTTGGCCCCTCATTCAAATCTACTATTAGCTCAAGAAAATGGGCCCATTTAGCGCCTCATCATCGGTCATCCCGCTGTCACACAACCCCCTCCTCTGTGCTACATGTGCGCGCGTGCGCGTTATCCAGTGCACGTGGGGTGTAGACACATGTGTCCCCCATGTATGTTATGTGGTTTGTGCGGGACAACTTCAGTGTCAAAATAATAACATGTGTGTTTGGAGGACGTTTTTCTTCTTCCTGTTGTCAGGGTAAAACGTTAGTGAGGTCAAGATATGAGATAGATGCAACAGCGACAAGATGTTTTAGAGGGTTGATTATTAATGAAAACAGTGGCTGCATATGGCTGGATTCCAGTAATCTGTTGCGTCTCGACTCGTGCTCCCATCCTAAATCTGCTGTTCCAATTGTCAAATTGCTTGAACTGCTAGAAAGGGAAAATTAATCGGCTTGCCGAATCGTCTTGGGGACAGAGGACACATCAATGTATCCGAACAGGAAGTGTTATGAAGGTTCTTCGTCGTACGGCCATAAAACCTGAACTTCTTCGGACAAACCCTCATGTTTACATTTTCCGGCTGATCACACCACTGTTAAAGGAGATGACTTTCCTGTTCTGGATTGGTCCATCCCAACGTGGCCCCATCTCCAGCCACATCACTGTGGCCCCTGGCAGGGGTCTTGGTAAAACAGACAGTTTTGCTTTATAGGACTTCCTCACTTGGGACCTCCTCAGATGTTGAGACACAGGGTTTATATGATAACCCCAGCATGAAATGAATTACTAAAATATGTACCTCTACCTCTATTGAAAGGTACCATATATTTACTTGCCTGCTTGATACTAAAATGTTCAACATGTACTCGCCTGCATGATACTAAGATGTCTGATGTGCACTTAATGACGTTGAAAAGAGGGAGATAATTGTGTGTTCACCGTATAAGGTCAAAGGTGCATAAAGTATACATTGCTCTTGAAACAGGATCTCAGTCAAAATATCTTCGAATGACGCCTGCTTAAATTGTTCACGTGAATGTTTGATTGTGTGCGCCTTGTCTTTTTCTGAAAGATGCTTAGGATAAAACCCTTGAAAACAAAAAAGCAACAGCGTCTCTTTCTCCGGCGACACTTTTTGTCTCTTTGACACCCAGCTTGGTCGGAATACGCAGACTTGCTTTTTTACGCTACGTTTAGGAAGAGTAGAACAGGACAATGTCCTTGTAAGGATAACAAATTGCAATAACCTGTAACTTTTGAATAAAAATATTTTGTTCATTTCTTTTCCCAACCATCTACCCTCACTTCAGTCCCCTCTGGTAAGTCTCCTTTAATTTTCCGTTAAGTGGTCCCTGGTTTAAAGCCCTAAAAGTCCTCAGGGTCAGACTATTGGATATGGGACCTCCTACCCAATCCCGGTAAATCCGGGACGGCAAGGGGACCACATAAAAGCCAGTCACGGAAACCCACGATGACGGTTGGACTCTCGATCTGTCGTCCCCCAAAGGGACTCTCAAAATGACGGCCATATTATACAGATGGAGTTAGTTTAAACCCCATTTTTTACCTGACCCTGGCCACAGGAAGTTCCTGAGCTTGTTGTTTGGTACAAAGCCGACCCCAGGCGTTACATTTCTGGAACTTGTTGTTATCGTACCCTAGCTCGGCCCAAGCCATGCCCAGGAAGAGTCCAGCACGCTAGGTGGGTGAATATCCTGTCCCTCTGCTGGAGGACAGACTGGGTGCGACCCATGGTTTTCTCAGGGCCTAAAATGCCCGCCACCATAGGGCCACATATGCCAAACGTGATTGGCCATGAAGTCTTACGGTTGGGATTAGCCACTCGATGTTTCGTTTAATGGCGCTGAAGCAGCTTGCAGGCTCAGCTGTCTCAATTCCACATTGCTCATTTCCTCAGGCTCCACAACTACTGCTTGTGCTCGAGGGATCAAGCCTTAGCTCGAAAATTAGGGGAAATGTTTTGGAAGTTATGGAGGTTCAGTGCTTCCTCTAAACAAAATGACCTTGAAATCCTCAACTGTCAATGGGAATAATTGTTTTGCATTACAGTGAAGAAAAGCCAGGTGCAAATGATAAACCATGATTAAAGTCCAGGCAAAAATAACAAGTAATGTAGTGGCTAAGTAAGAACACCAGCAGGTCGGATGACAGTAAATACAATAAATAACAATCTCCAAGGAAGTCACACATAAACATGATAAATGGCCTTCAGTTATATTGAAACTTGACAGCACAGTAAAAAGCACCTTCAGGTGATTTAGAATTGCTCAAATTGCTTTTAATGCCAGCCAAACACATTCAAGGTTTTTTTTCCCCCTCAAATTTAGAAAATAAATATTTCTGGAAATATGAATAAAACAGTTTTCTGGGGACTTAGCTCATTGTCTGATTAGATGAATAGTGAGAGAGGCTGACCTCATACGATACTGTTGTTCACTCTGGACACATTTGGGAGATTTGGACCACAGCTGGGTATGGCTCAGGAAATCCCAAATCCAACAGCATACAAGCTAAATGCCCCTTCTGGTTTCCGCGGTGGCCAAGCCAAGATGGATTTTGCAGGGGTTGTTGGAGGTGATGATTCTAACTGTGACCTTGATTTTCTGATCAGAGGCGAAGATCAATTTGAACTACAAAAGGAGTGAATGATGGCTGTTGAGAGGCTGACGCTGAAATTAATTGTTGGCTTTGAATGATTTGTAACATTTCAGTTTGAAGAGTTAAAACGTTGAAAGTCTGAACGAAGTAAGCATAACAATATAAACATACAAACCATGTTATTAATGTCAAATAACTGACAGAGGTTGAAGAGTTATGCAAACTGCTAAACTAAGTTGATCCATTCTGAACATGGGCCTTGTAGGTATTAGTATGACAAGTAGTAGTAGTAAAATAAGCATGATAAGTAGTAGAAGTAGTATTAGTAGGATAAGTAATAACCAGTAATGCTAGTACAATGATAAGTAGTAGCAGTAGTATGATAGGCCTATTAGTATGATAAGTACCAGTAGTTGAAGTAGAATGATAAGTAGAAGTACTAGTAGTAGCAGTAGTATGATAGGCCTATTAGTATGATAAGTACCAGTAGTTGAAGTAGAATGATAAGTAGAAGTACTAGTAGTAGCAGTAGTATGATAGGCCTATTAGTATGATAAGTACCAGTAGTTGAAGTAGAATGATAAGTAGAAGTACTAGTAGTAGCAGTAGTATGATAGGCCTATTAGTATGATGAGTACCAGTAGTTGAAGTAGAATGATAAGTAGTAGTAGTAGAAGTAATAGTATGATAGACCTGTTGGCATTATTGGTATGATAAGTAGTCTTATTAGTATCATAAGTAGTAGTAGTTTGTATGATACATCAGTATCAGTACAATGCATAGTAGTATCGGTATGATGAAGTATTAGTTGAGCTTTTGTTCCAGCCTGCTTGGGCTGGAGCGGGGGTGACATCGCACACTCTGACGGGCTCAATGTAAGCCAATGAGACGAAGCGAAAATATACGAAGCGCGTACAAAACTAAAACTGTGGAATCTCAACCAGTATAACTGATCTAAAATCTGTGCCGATTAGTATACAGACCAAGATGTGATGATTTGTCAAATGTTTGAACGAAGTTTAAAGGTTAGAGATTGACCGAGTGGTGAAAGTCTGAAGTAGCTGAAGTCTCACAGAAATGGACTTCCATTATAAAATGTAAAAGTTGAACTTTGAAAGATTCTTTTGAATAAGCCAGTTCCTGGAATAAACAAAATGAAAGCATGGAAACAAGACACAAGTTGAGTCTATTCTTGATCCGTGGGATTCAATTAAAGGGTGATGTTGATGGATAGATAGACTATTTTTAAAGAAAAACTACAAAGGGAACATAGAAAAGTGTTGAAGAGCAGAAGCAATGATAAATGAATGGATGCGTGTGTGTGTGTGTTTGCGAGTATATCTGTCTGTGAGTGTGTGTTTCCGAGTTTATCTGGGCATGTGTGTGTGTTTGCGGGTATATCTGTGTGTGCTTGTGAGTATGTGTGTGTATGTGTGTTTGTGAGTGATTCTGAATACGCATGGGTGTATGTGTGTGTGTGTGTGTGGTTGTGTGTGTGTGTTTGCGAGTATATCTGTGTGTGTGTGTGTGTGTTTGCGAGTGTATCTGAATGTGCATGGGTGTGTGTGTGTGTGTGTGTGCGTTGGGGGGTGTGGGGTGCTAAGGAGCAGCAAGAGACTCCAGATGGGAGGTTTGCATTGCCGTGGCGGGTTGCCGGGGAAGTCATTAAGCAGCCATTTCATCTGTGTCTGCTTGGCTAGCGAGGACTCTAATTGCATCTGAGGAGAGGAGAGGAGAGATGCCAAAGCACATTTAGATCAACGATATGAGCCACCCATGCCGACCTGCTCCTCCCTTCCTAGAGCCTCCATCACAGGGCCTGCTCTCTTGCTCTCTCTCTCTCCCTTTCCCTCTTCCAGCTCTCTATCCACAATTCAACCCATTCTCCCCCCTCTCTCTTTTGATCTATAAACAGTATATATTTTCCTTCTGCGTTGCATCCAAACGCCACTCTTAATTTCTAATTTATATTTGGTACAATCCATCTACTCCCCCATCTCTCTCCCCCCCCCTTTTCCCCTCCCCCGCCTCTCTCTTTCCCCCACTGAGTCAATAGCCTGAGTCAGCTAACAGTTTGACTCAGACTGAATTTGACCAAAGCAGTGTCCGAAAACTATAACTGAAACGGATATCGCTTCCTCCTAAGCATGCTCAGTAGTCCCGCCCTCTCTCGCTTCTGGCCACTAAACCCATGTCACTGGAATGGATATTGCACCCACCAAACAATGGTCAAAGGTCCCGCCTTCTCTCACTTCTGGCCACTAAACCCATGTCACTGGAATGGATATGCACCCACCAAACAATGGTCAAAGGTCCCGCCCTCTCTCGCCTCTGGCCACTAAACCCATGTAACTGAAACGGACATCCCTCCATCAGAAGGCCCGTTCTCTCTCTCCTCTCTGGCCACTAAACCCATGTTACTGAAACGGATATCGCTTCCGCCAAAGAATCTCTCTCTGTCGCCAATAGATGCACATTCCAAGCCCCCCATTCCAGGCGTTCCAGCATGAGATGAGAACACCTGGGAACGAGGACGAACTCTGCTGGATTTGCTCCTAACCTCTGATGGGCTGTGGCTGTTAACTCACCAGTCAGTGTGGAACCTCACCTGACCTTTCATTTCCTTGGGCAATTTTATAATGGAACATGACCTGTCATCACATGTACACAAGTCCCACAGAGTGTACTGGGGGAATCCTGTCATCCTGATTTCTGAAATAATTTCTCTAGCATGAGCAGTGAGCTTATTTCTAGTTAATATAGGATATTGAGAAGGAATCACCAACTGTGTGTGTTTTCTTTAGTTTTTTCTGTGTTGAATAGAGGTCACTCTAACAAGGTAGAAAAATATTATTTTTGGTTTCATGTTATTTAGTTTAAACTATTTCACTAGTTTAACCGTCTCTCTTTATCCATTAATCTCTCTTTTTTTTGCTAATCCTGTCGGTGTAATTTTATGTTCAGTCTTTCTTTTCAATTCGTTTTTTTCATTTAATACCCAAAAGTGAATACCGCCTTTTACCTTGTTTGCAAATATTTACAGGAAGAAAACTCCTGTCTCTTCTGGGACGCTACCTCTCCCCTCATCTTTTCAACTCGTTCCTCTATCGTCCTTTCATGTGATTGTTTCCATTCCCTCTCACATTTTTTTCCACTCCATCACATTGTTTTGGTTTCATTTTAGAACAATTTATTTCCATCTTTTTCTGCTTCATTTCTCCTCTTTCTTCTGGTGCCCAGTGCCAGAAGAAATATTGGGCCTAGTCTCTTACCTTGGCCACACTGCAGACGTTGTTTTCCAGCATCTAACAATCAAAGCACCATTAGTGATCCATTTGGTAGTTAACGCTTGTATAATCCCCCCCAACGACACATGCACACATACACGCACGCACACACACACACACACACGCACGCACACACGCATGCACACAAACACAGATTTCTCTATCTCACTCCATCTCTTTCACCGTGTATACAGTAAATGCTGTACAATCAGTATTATGTGTGTATGTGGTGTGGTGTGGTGTGTTAAAAGTTGAAACTTTTACCTTTTCAAGAAAAGTTTTTGAGGAAGTGGAGGCGGCAGATATCTGACAAAGGAGCTTGTTCTTAATTTACACAGGATTGGTGAAGTGTGTGCGTGTGCATTGTTGCAGTAATTGCTTTCTCCTCCCTGAATTCGTCTTACACTTTCACCCTAAAATAACCACTTATGACACATTGTGTGTGTGTGTGTGTGTGTGTGTGTGTGTGTGTGTGTGATGTAATGCTCCTATATACTTTGTTAGTGTGTGTGTGTCTCAATGTGTGGGTGTTAGTTTGTGGATGTGTGTGAATGTGTGCGTTGTTAACAAGAGATAGAGACAAGTGATTGGGGGAGAGGAAGGATAAGATGATGAAGAAAGAAAGGAGATGGAGAGGCCAAGAGGGGCCAGTGAGGTTGGCCCCTCTTAATTTACAATTAGTAAATGTGGAAGGAGGTTCACTTGTGAACATGGAGGCAGTATGGAAAAAAACCTCTCAGCTCAACCCCAAATGTTTTAATAGGTAATAAATAAAACAATCAGTCCCTTCCTCCTCTCCCTCCATCTCTCCCTCCATCTCCCTCCCTCCTTCCCAGGCTGACGCAGGTGTTTCTGCTGCTTTAATGTGCTTCCTATCAGTAGGTTCTCTGAAGTCTTTGTCCCTTTCCCCCACACTCTTATGTTCTCCACCCCCCACCCCCCCCCCACACACACACACACACACACACACTTTGTCACGACGCATATTAAACCAGAAATTCTAGAAAGAAGAAAGTTAAGTTAATCCAACTTTATGAGAAAGTTCAGGCAAAGTAAGGGTGGAGAGGGAGGGGCAAGAACTTCAACTATTAAAAATAGTAGGAAACTATTTTGGGGTGTGTTCGTGTGCATGTGTGTGTGTGTGTGTGTGTGTGTGTGTGTGTGTGTGTGTGTGTGTGTGTGTGTGTTGGGAGTGTGAGTGGTATTATAGATGACAACATTTGTCTTTGCCTTCATAGCTTTAGAGAGTAATGCGTTGGTGTGCATCTCTGTGTGTCGGTGCATAAGGACGGCTGTGTGTTTGCATGTATTTGTTCCATGAATGTCAATTAAAATCCAAGTAAGATAAACACATTGAATTAAGAGTCAGTTGGTCCCCCTTTTTGTTTTTCAAACCCACAAGTCTGACAAAGGTTTTGACATCATGGTAAAGACCTGTTCTGGCTGTAACCCCACTAACTAGAGGTGGAATTTCCATCTTCTTCACTTTCTTATTCCATCCTCAGATTCAGATCTGACAATCGAATAAGCAAAAAGAAGAAAATTAAAGGCGACCCCGCCTTTAATTTTTTTGGTTTTTTTTTCTCATTTTAGGGGCGGACCTTCTGGCTGTCATGTAAACGCCCCTTTTTTACTTTCAATATTGGCAGGACAGGTGTGTCGCATCAACACTTAATCAGCAGGTCACCATGTAACCATATCAGCATAAGAAGTTGTTGATTAAATTAAATCATTTGTTTATTGTTGTTTTATTTTGGTTATGTTCTCCTTAAGACCAAGACAAAGGATAAGAGACTGATTCAGCTGGCATATCTCTTTGATATTGAGATTCAGAAAGAAGAGACGGCTATAGATGCGCGAGACACAGCGCAATCTACAGTGAGGGTAAATACACAGAATCTAATTGTGTGAGCCTTTTCTCTCTCCTCTTTCAAGGTACTGTCCCACTCGCCCACTTCTCCACACAGTCTAAACCAGAAAGAGATAGCTCACTGTACCGCTTAATATCTCAAGGCTTTACGTTGCGTTACAGTCGGTAATTACACAGGCTCAGAAATGTCCAATTGCGCTCTAATGAATCATCGTAAATCCCTAGCTTGTAATCCTCTGAGAAACATTTGTCCAACTCTGCAAAGGCTGAAGCCACTGTTTGACACGCTAACGTAAAGTTATAAAGGTAAAGTTATTCGGTTCTGGGATGGTAATTTCGGGGTGGGGGGGGTAATTCTGCTAGAATTGCAGTGTAGCAGGTTGTAGTGTTGCCGGCCTTCAGTGTAGCAGACTAACACTCCACAAACATCAGACCATCGTACCTTTGCTGAGCTGTGCGTAGAGCCTATGCACAATACGCAAGTATGCACAAAATGAATGCATTAATTACCTTTATAATACGTTTTACTCAGATTAATTGCTGACGTTCATAATCGGAAAGATTTGAAATATTGCATCTGTTAATCGATTTATAGTGTAGACTGTCTCAAGCCAAATTTTGAAATGACAAACTCAAATCCTGTCAAGTGTCAAATTGAATTGGGAAGGGGGGGCTTTGAGGTAGCCAATCAAATTGGCTACCCCAAAGCTCCCTGGATACGCCCCTGGAGATTCCCCCATGTCCTTACATTCATCCTTACATGGAACATACACGCAACATGGAAATGGAATATAATCTATTCAACAAATCCTGTCAAAATAACTCACAAAAGTAATGCAATTTAAGCCAGTGTTTGACTTGATTTGCATTGTGTTTGTGATTGCATCACAAAGTCCTAATGGGTGGGGAATCACACATATTATTAGCTTAACCTGTATTTAATACACTGCGAAAAGAATCTCAACAATCTAATGAGGATTATTATAGGGGAATGCCCCCCCCCCCCCCCCCCCCCCCATCCCCATCCCCCTCCCCCAGCAGTCCTATGACGACAAGTTTCAAGGTCTCTGTGACTATTTTATTATAAATCCTCCACGCAGCATCAGAGAGCAGGGGAGGCGTCATGGTTACGGTAATCCCCCTAGGACACTTTATATTGGGAGAGAGAGGTTAGGAGAGAGAGAGGATGAGAGAGAGAGGATGGGAGAGAGAGGATGGGAGAGAGGATGGAAGAGAGAGAGGATGGGAGGGAGAGGATGGGAGAGAGAGAGGTTGGGAGAGAGATAATGGGAGAGAGTGGACAAGAGAGAAAGGATGGGAAAGAGACAATGGTGGAAAGAGAGCATGAGAGAAAGGGGATGGGAGAGAGGGTGGGAGAGAGGATGGGAGAAAGAGGATGGAAGAGAGAGGATGAGAGAGAGAGGATAGTAGAGAGGATGAGAGAGAGAGCGTAGGGGAGAGAGAGGATGGGAGAGAGTTGATGAGAGAGAGAGGATGGTAGAGAGAGGATGAGAGAGAGAGAGGATGGGAGAGAGGATGGAAGTGATAGGATGAGAGAGAGGATGAGAAAGAGAAAGGACCGGAGTGAACGAGAAGATGAGCAAGGGAAGGGGAAAGAGAGGATTAAGGGCCACTATACGCTCCGATTAGCCCCCTAACAGCCCTGGCGATGGCCGGATTAGGCAGGGGAGGAAATAATTTGACACTGGACTGGCAGCTCACACTGTACCATGGTTTAATCTCTGGCTCTGATGGACGAGGGAGGTAGCCTAGACATAGAGAGAGAGAGAGTATATTAATGATGTATAGTACCTTAGCTTAGTTCATTTAATGCCTCCCATGATCCAGGGGCATCATCCTTATGGGAAGAGATTAACTTTACATACACACACACACACACACACACACACACACACACATGCAGGCAGACATACATACACACACACACACATGCAGGTAGACACACAGGCGGACACTGGCACTCTTTACCCAGCTCGGACCTGCAAACAGCCAAAAAGAGGGGGGCATGCAAAACCCTACTTAGTGCAGCCCCAATTTACATAGACACGTCACATATAGACACGTCACATATAGACACGTAACATATTGGGACGATTTTTGGAAACGGTATTGGTTTTTCCTGTGTGTGTGCATGTGTATCTGGTGTGTGCATGCATACGTGTGTGTGTGTGTGTGTGTGTGTGTGTGTGTGTGCATGCATATATAAGTGTGTTTGTGTGTGGTTGTGTGTCTACTACTACAGTGTGTGTGTGGAGATAGGATTGAGACTAAAGACAAACTAAAGTACAACACTTAACCTCGCTATAATCAAGGACCCTGAGAGTGGCCTGTTCATCTCTCTCTTAATGGGTCCTGCTCAGGCCAGCTATTTCAAAAGTGTAATAAACAAAGAAATGTCACAAACAAAGAGCTCAAAGGGGGCTCTCAACAAACTTTTAATAAAAAAAAAAAAATACTTTCTCTCTCTTTCTCTCACTCGCAAGATTCACTTCCGCAAAGAGGATACGGCCTTGTGGGGTACGGCCAGCATTTTCACAGCGATGGGATTGTCAACGGCCGTGCCTCTGCCAGCCCACAGAGCAGCCCAAGGCCCGTTGTTCAAAATAAAGGGAAAGATAACAGGCGACCATGTCTGGTCAACATGTTGTCCCCTGCACGCGGATTATATCATTTTCATAGACGTGAAGGGACAAGAAGAGGAAGCCAGTCTGTCAATTAAATAGTCAACTTTATAGACGGTATTTCAACCCAAATATTATTTTTGCCGTTTCACTACAGTGTCTCATTTTTCTATTTCTTTTCCTACTGAACAATGTAAACAGACCTGGTTATCACCTCCTGTCAGGGGGTCATGGGGGCCCACCTCATGACCCCATATCCACCAGATTCCTGGAGTTTAATGCTCAGCAATAACGCTCAGCAATCATGTATGGAATACACCTATGGATTTCCCCTGTCTCGTGGCGCCTTGCATAGCTCAAACTTGAGCTACGCAAACCATCTATTATCCGATGCCAGCACCTGCTGTTTTCCTATCATTCCTCACCTACAAAGCCTGGTACCTCCAGAACTCCTTATCCCCTATGGACCAATTAGAAGCCTTCCCCTGTCTGTTGTTTCCTGGTTCTTCTGAACTTCTGACCAATGACAGATGGGCATGCATGCTAAAAAAAGCTGATGAAAGGCCAGAACAGCTGATTGGGATCCAAAACAAGATAGGAAATTAATTATTAAGGATGATACTGTTACTGACAAATATAGTGAAAAATTAAGAAGTGTAAGGGGAAAAGTTATTAAGATGCAATTGGAAAGAAACTAAGGTGGAGAGAAAGATATAACAAACTCGATGAAAAAGAGAATGTAAAGAGAATGCAAGTTTTAGACCTGCTTTGTTTATATCCTACTTTTGCTTACATTTTGTCCTGTGTCATTATCTCTACATCTTTCTACTACATGTCATACTGTGAGGGCCTTTCAGTTATCGGCCACGGATAGATATCTCTCTCGCTCTATTTCTGTCTCTCTCTGTCTCTCTCTGTCTCTCTCCCTCTCTCAGTCGCTCTCTCTCTCTCTCTCTCACTGTCTCTCTCTCTCTCTCTCATTCTCCCTCTTTCTCTCCTTCTCTTTCACACTTTTTCTTTCACTCCCTCTCTTGCTCTCTCACCCACATCTCTTTCTATCTCTCTCTCTCTCTCTCTCTAACTCTCTCTCTCCCTCTCTAAGTAAGGGGGCATCTCATGAATAAGGCGGGGGGAAAAATGATTTAAATTTAGACTTGAGGTTCAAATTGAAATCCACCTCTCTTGAAATCCACAGTCCTTTATATTTGTGTCCCACATGGACATGAATTAGATCAGGGGGGCAAAAATGAAATCCATCATCTGTCATGGGTGATGGAACAAAAAGGAGAAGGCAAAACAAGGGAGTTGATATGAGAGAGGAAGAGAGAGAATTGGTTGAAATGGGAAGGAGAGAGAAGAGAGAGACTTGTCTAACTTCTGACCATCTGTCTCTGTTCCGTTCCGTTTTCTTTCTTTAAAATAACCTTTGTGTATGTGTGTGTGTGTGTGTGTGCGCGCGTGTGCGTGTGTGTGTGCATACGTGTGTCTTTGTGTGTATGCATGCGTGTGTGTGTGCGCATGTGTGTGTGTGTGTGTGTGTCTTTGTGTGTATGCATGTGTGCGTGTGTGTGCGTGCTTGTGTCTGTGTGTATGCATGTGTGCGTGTGTGTGTGTGTGTGCTTGTGTCTTTGTGTTTATGAATGTGTGTGTGTGCGTGTGCGTGCCTGTGTGTGCGTGCCTGTGTGTGTGTGTGCGTGTGTGTGTGTGTGTGTGTGTGTGTGTGTGTGTGTGTGTGTGTGTGTGTGTGTGTGTGTGTGTGTGTGTGAAGCCCTGGTTCTGCACTAGCTGTGTGCCAGATGGCTGGGGACGGGTCATGGTGTTTGGGTAACTCGACTAGCTTTACAAGGCCTTATACAGTACATTTAACTGATTTCTTCTGCCTGCCGCCATAGATGAATTAATGACCAACATTTGAAAATATAAAAAGGTACTTAATTTAAGAGCACATTAAAACTCAAATGAAATTAAAAAAAGATTAAAAACATATGTGATGTAGTTATAGTTATTTAATCAGATTCTCCATTATGTTTAATAGTGGCTACATCTTATTACACTTGTCAATATTTTTGACAAACATGTGGGGAAATTCTCTGAAGTACAAGGGGTCTGCTACTTCTGGCTAAAAATGCTGGCTAATGACGTTGCTAATAGCTGTACACCCATATGTTTCACAGCGTCCCTCACACCCAACTCTTGTGGGTGTGCGGAAGTTCTCCTGCTAAATGGGGGTTTACTTACCCTTTATTCAACCTGCATATGTGTATGTGTGTGTGTGTGTGTGTGTGTGTGTGTGTGTGTGTGTATCCCCTTCACATTTCCCAGACTGTAGCTATTGTTCTGTGTCTTTCGCTGCAAAACGAGCTACATCTATTCTATTTCACCTAAAGAAAGTTCTTTAAGTGTTCTTTAGATGTTTCCTTGCTTTCAGAGTCTGCGCAATCGTATAGCTCATCAAATCTTACTGGTTTGTATCTGTTTTACTTTTTAGTCATTGCACAGACTTAGTAGTTGCAAAATATTTCCTTTAAGTTTCTCCAAACAAATGTTGTGTCCATTGACCATATAAATAATTGAGATGAAAATAGGCTGATATCTAGTAGAACGTTAAATGGTGTCATTTTCCTTTGTGAGTCCTGATTGGTTGTAACATGTCATCTGTAATAAGAGAGTGTCTGTGCCCTGATTGGTCAAACTCAGTTCTGTATTCAATAGCAGTGGTTCCTCTCTGTAAGTCACCTTGGGTAAGAGCAGATGGCAAAGAGAGAGAGAGAGAGAGAGAGAGAGAGAGAGAGAGAGAGAGAGAGAGAGAGAGAGAGAGAGAGAGAGAGAGAGAGAGAGAGAGAGAGAGAGAGAGAGAGAGAGACAGGGAGAGAGAGACAGGGAGAGAGAGACAGAGAGAGAGAGACAGAGAGAGGACATAGAGAGAAAGGGTGATATAGAGAGTGGGAGAGAGAGGGGGACAGTGATAGGGAGAGAGAGAGAGAGAGCGAGAGAGACAGAGACAGAGAGAGAGAGAGAGAGAGACAGAGAGAAGGGGATATATATAGAGTCCATAGAGCTGAGACACAAAATGTCAACAGAAAAAAAGAAAGGGATGAAATTTGAGAGAAAGAGGAGGGATGACCGATGGAGATGAGTGGAAGAAAGGCAGAATACAAAATGAGTTATTCAGGAAGAAGAAAAAAATACAAAAGTAGCTGATGAGAGAGAGAGAGATTTTTTAGAAGAGCGAGAGAGGAAAACACTTATCAAGACCAAAAGGGGAGGGGAGGAGTGCCAGGGATCAAGAGACCTGAAGTAATCAGAGAGAAAGAGTCAGAGAGAGAGGAGCGAGACAGAGAGAGAGAAACAGAGAGAGAGACAGAGAGAGAACACAGAGAGAGAGACAAGGAGAGAGAGAGAGAGAGAGGACATAGAGAGAGAGGGTGATATAGAGAGTGGGAGAGAGAGAGGGACAGTGATAGGGAGAGAGAGACAGAGAGAGAGGGTGATATAGATAGTGGGAGAGAGACAGAGACAGTGAGAGAGAAGGAGATAGAGAGTGAGAGAGACAGAGATTGATATATATATATATAGAGAGAGAGAGAGAGAGAGAGAGAGAGAGAGAGAGAGAGAGAGAGAGAGAGAGAGAGAGAGAGAGAGAGAGAGAGAGAGAGAGAGAGAGAGAGAGAGGTATATGTATATATAGAGAGAGAGAGAGAGAGAGAGAGAGAGAGAGAGAGAGAGAGAGAGAGAGAGAGAGAGAGAGAGAGAGAGAGAGAGAGAGAGAGAGAGAGAGAGACTGGGAGAGCAAGGAGACAGACAAATTGAAGGGTGCAGAGACAATCTGAACGAGAGCAGCAAAAATCAATGTGTACAACACAACAAGACTGCCATGTCATACATGCCATGCCAGACACACCAGATCGAGTGGGAGAGAGAGAGAGAAAGAGAGAGACATACACACACACACACACACACACACACAGAGGGGACTGAGCGGGAGGCCAAGAGAGATGGACAGAAGGCACAGGAAAAAAGGCAGCAAGCGTGGATGTGTGCGTGTGCGTATGTGCACCTGTGTGTGTGTGTATGTATGTGTGTGTATGTATGTGTGTGTATGTATCTGTGTGTGTGTGTGTGTGTGTGTGTGTGTGTGTGTGTGTGTGTGTGTGTGTGTGTGTGTGTGTGTGTGTGTGTGTGTGTGTGTATGTATGTGTATGTGTGTGTGTGTAGTTGTTTGGGGAGCCGCCACAACAACATGCATGCTGTTGAGCAAGCTGTGCTAGCGACACCAGCGATTGCTGTTACTATGAGCAACAGGAGAGCCGTCTGGTGCATGGTGTCTGTCTTCCTCCACGGCAACAGCATCCTCCATCACATCGCACACACCTCCTCCTCCTCAGAGAGAGAGAGAGAGAGAGAGAGAGAGAGAGAAAAAAAGAGAGAGAGAGAGAGAGAGAGAGAGAGAGAGAGAGAGAGAGAGAGAGAGAGCATGAGAAAGTGTTTTGATTTTTGTTGTTCTGTTGTTGTTCTATTGTTTTTCATTATTGTTTTTCATATTTTCCTATTTATTTATTTTTTGTAATTGTTATGCTATAGCAGTGTAAATGTATATTTTCCATGCTCATAAAGCCATATGAATTTAAATTTGAGAGAGCGAGACCCCCAACAATTGCATGAGAACGATAAGGCAGTAAAGTCAGGTACATGAAGTGTTTTTTTCTATTTCTTTAAGTATTTATGTTTCTTCTTCTTTATTTATTTTCACATATGTTGACCTTATATGGTCACCTCAAACAAGTTGTACACATGATGCACTTGTGACAACACATGCATCGTCCAGGCATTCGTTTGCTCTACATCAGAAGTATCTGACAGCAAAGCATACACACACGTATAAAGTGCATATTACATCGCACACGCACACACACACACACACACACACGCACACACACACACACACACGCACACGCACGCACACACATACACAGACTACACACATCAACAATGCATGCATACAGTGTACACGTCACTGCATACATTGCATACAATTAAGCTACACACATGTCACAGTCAACATTTAAAAACACACATGCACCCAACCACACATACACACACATATACTGCACATGAAATACACACATTGTCTACGTATTATCTCAATGTGTATATATATATAGCAATACACACAGATACATACACACATACACATACAGATAGACAGGAGAAGGGTGGAGGGTCTCAGTGGGAAGAAGTGAACGCTGGAAACCAGTCATTATTGCCGCCAGACTGTCCACACAGCCTAGCCTTCCTGTCACATTGCGCCTCCGCTAAAAATGACAACACGCCACGTTCTTCTCATAACCCCCATTCCACTGTCCACATAAATGGTAGTGAGAGGCGCAAGAATAATGAGCGAGCGAGAGAGAGAGAGAGAGAGAGCGAGAGAGCGAGAGAGAGCGAGAGAGAGAGAGAGAGCGAGCGAGAGAGAGAGAGAGGTCCACCTATTAAACTGAGTTCTAGTCTGCTGGTAACCATTATAAAATTGCTCCACTGACACAACTCTGTTGCGTGGGCACTGCTGCAGTTTGTTTTCTCTGGTAGAACGACAGAATATATATAACATTGATATATATGTATATATATATATATATATCAATATATATATATATATATATATATATCAATATATGTATATATATATATATCAATATATGTATATATATATATATATATATATATATATATATCA
Organism: Lota lota; assembly: GCA_026745465.1. Classification (NCBI taxonomy): domain Eukaryota; kingdom Metazoa; phylum Chordata; class Actinopteri; order Gadiformes; family Lotidae; genus Lota; species Lota lota. The sequence continues at coordinate 345,926 of JACYXH010000087.1, read as the reverse complement.
ATGTTATACTGAAATGTATCTGAACAATGAAAACAATCTCCCGTTATGAATCATAACTGCCAGTTTAATAACAATGCAGATTACATACTGGGAGGTCATATGTATTAGTGTAATATTAAAATTAATTGATTGTACATGTAAATGTACGTAAAGAACCACGGGTCACACTTCAGTAAGAAACAAGAGACATGGAACATGTTTTATGGTTACCATTATAACTATTAACCAAAGTAGCGTTGGGTGAATAGAGACAGGTCACTAACGGCCCTGTTACGACGTTTTAACCACATCGGTGTGTTTGCGCAGAGGACATGGCAGCTTTGCGACAAATCAAAAGTGCCACATCGGGCTTCGAGCGCCGCAGGGCGAGCAGCAGGGGACCAGTCCGACCCCTCGATGCACCGCTGCCTGTCATTTTTACCCCCCCCGACCCCCCCCCGTCGCCGCGAGTGGCGTCATTTAACGAACAGCCAGGTTTGTACTGTACTGTGTCGAGATCGCCGCGTTCGACGGTCTAGTGCCCTAGACGTCAGCGAACACGTCAGCGTGGTTTTCTTTTGAAGCGCATCTGGACCTTTTGGTGGAGCATGCAGGGGGAGGGGGGTAAGGTTGCTCTTGCATCACGGATGCTCCACGGGTAGACTGTGGCTTTGGGGATGGAACCCACCCACCCACCCACCCACCCACCCACCCTCCCTTGAGCTGGGAGTCGAAGCCAACGTGATCTCGTCCTGTAGGTCTACGGGCACCCAGGTTGATCAATTTGGTAGTCGTTTTTCTTTTTATGTTTTTGTTTTTGTCTGTGTTTTTACTTTATTGATGGCATTCACGTTTCAGAAACCTTTAGATCGGTATTCATTTGTCATGCTTATCTTGTCTTAAAATGTAAACATAGAGTTAACCTTTGGAATGGACTCTTTGGTGAAGCAAAGCGGACATGAACTTCTGGGTTGACCCACAAAAACGCGTTGGACTAGTCTGTCCCGATGAAGAAGAAGAACAAATGTCACCCCTGGGTCACTCAAATACCTATTTTATTTGTTGTTGAAAGAACATCATCAGTTGCGTTAAATAACACATGACATAACTCAGATGACCCACAACAAATCTGGATGTGGGAATCCCATGTGACGTCCCGGAGCATGAAAGAGGCGGAATAGCAGATCTGTCCATTAAGTTATAAATGAAGCCATTTTGTTTTAATGATTGTATTAAAATCCTCGTCACCAACAGGGTGACAAAAAAGGAGAGGGAGAGAGACAAAAAGGGTTGTGTGTGTTTGTTTTTATAGTGCCTTATTGCAGGGACTGTAATCTATTAATTATAATTAATTATTTAATGAATATATTAAATAAGCAGTATAAACTCTCTTCCTTCTCCAATCTATATCTGCATTAACCCCAGGTCCCTTTGGAACACAAGGTCGTCTAAATTAAAATGTGATAGTAAACCCCCCCCCCCCCCACCCCACCCCCCTGTGTAAATATGCCTCGGAAGTTTACTCCTATCATAAAAAGCATAATGTTTTTTTTTTTTTTTTTTTTCGTCTGAAACTCGAGGCCAATCCATATCAATTTATTTCAAATATTTCCGCTGCTATGGAGGGTCATTGCACCCTTTTTGTCTTGTAGCCAGACTTTAAAGCCACACCAGAGTTTAGTCAGTGGGGGGACGGCACTACCCCCCCCCCCCCCCCCCCCCCCCGCCCCCTCTCTAGCCCCATCGACACCCTGGACCAGACCTCCTACAGATGCCCCCCCCCCCCCCACTCTGTAATGATGACATAGCTCTTCCCTAATGGAGCCCAGGCCCCTGAGTTACTGCACAGTGGCCCCCATTTACCGATCAATACATTGATCAGCTGGTTGATTAATGCTCATCATGTCCTCCCCCCCCCCCCCCCACCCCCACCTCACCAAACTGGCATTGTCTAGAATTTACACCCCTCTCTGCCTGACAGACAGGCAGACAGACAGATACCCATAGAGACAGACAAACAGACAGACAGACAGATAGTCGTAGACACAGAGAGAAAGACAGACAGACAGAATGAGACGGACAGACGGACAGACAGACAGATACCCATAGAGACAGACAAACAGACTGACAGACAGACAGATAGTCGTAGACACAGAGAGAAAGACAGACAGACAGAATGAGACGGACAGACGGACAGACAGATAGATAGCCACAGAGACGGACAAACAAACAGACAGACAGACAGATAGTCGTAGACACAGAGAGAAAGACAGACAGACCGGGAAACAGACTGACAGACCGATGGATAGTTGTAGACACAGACAGACAGACAGACAGACGGACAGACCTAGCGTGCTTCTTTGATCATGACTGAATGCCTGGCCACCCCACCTGCTGGCTACCAGCTGACTCACTTTCCAGCACCTCTACACCGCCGTGGACATTACTCATTTCCTATTTTCAAGGTACTTCAACTTTAGCTTGTTCTGCTGCATTATGTGTGTCTACTACAGCACCCGTTGCACTCCTAACCAGCCCTGGAAGGAGGGATCCCTCACTCTGTATTCCTCCTCAGGTTTTCTTCTGAGATGATGAAGGGAGTTTTCCCTTCATTATAGAGCCCCTTGGAGCTCTTTGGAGCTCTTTGGAGGGCTAGGGTTAGGGGGGTGCCATACAATGTGGCCCGATAAATCCTCTGAGACTGGAACTGGGATTAAGAGCCATACTGTAAAATTGACTTGACTTTACAGACAGCCGGACGGAAAGACAGATTAAGGTGATGATGATGATGATGATGACTGCAGCATTACAGGTCAGGTGTTCACTTTGTTGTGGTGTCAAGACAGACCATTCTATCTGAGAGATCACACTGTGTTCTCTCTCTCTCTCTCTCTCTCTCTCTCTCTCTCTCTCTCTCTCTCTCTCTCTCTCTCTCTCTCTCTCTCTCTCTCTCTCTCTCTCTCTCTCTCTCTCTCTCTCTCTCTCTCTCTCTCTCTCTCTCTCTCTCTCTCTCTCTCTGACATGCAGGGCACACACACCCTCGCTCAAAAGGGCTTTAGCTACAGTGATCGCAACCTTGCGCTACTTCAAGCAAAGAGAATTTCGAGCCCTCCAGGTTTTTCTTTCGTTTTTTTTACTCTCTCTTCTCTTCCGCAAACACACGCGTTCTCCCTACACACTCTCATCCTCCTCTCTCTGTCCTTCTCGCACTCTCCCTTTCACACACACACACACACACACACACACACACACACACACACACATTTCCTTCTGTCGCTCTCCCTCTGCGTTTCGCCGTAAAGGGGCTGAAGCGTGACGCTCTGGCTGCGATCATGCATTTCTCCGTCTATCAAGCGTCCTTGTTGTATTTTCAAGATGCTTGTTAAATGGTCGCCAAATGGAAGTGAACCTTGAACATATTGTAGTGGGCCAGTGGTGTGTTTGTGTCTGGTGATGTGTGTGTGTGTGTGTGTGTGTGTGTGTGTGTGTGTGTGTGTGTGTGTGTGTGTGTGTGTGTGTGTGTTAAATGGCTTGTAGGGGATAGGCTGTAAATCTGTTCACTGTGGCAATGACTTCTCTTACCGCTTGAATACCACACACACACACACACACACACACACACACACACACATAAATATACACGCACGCACGCGCTCCCATCCCTTCTCGTCTTCTCCTCGCTCCACTGGAATTGGGGGCATAAATCGCGCGGGGCTTTGTGAAACAGGAATATGGTGCGAGGCTACCTCCACAAATATGGCAATAAAGTAATACATAAATAAATAAAGTAATAAATAAATAAATAAATGAAAACGATGGGAACCAGCGATGGATGAGTCTCTGTCTCACACTCTCCCTCTTATTGCCAAAGTCATTGGCAGAGAGAGCGAGAGAAAGAGAGAGAGAGAGAGAGAGAGGTGGGATACAGGAAGTTAGGATTTAAGATAAAACTTGGATGGATGGATGAATAGATGGATGTATGGGTGAAGGTAACATGTGTTCTGTTCTATTGGGTTCAAAGGAAGAGGGGACAAATAAAGTGTTTATTCCGGGGGGGGGGGGGGGGGTGTTAACCTTGTAATATGTCCAATGAACACACGTGTCATAATGGGCGGCATAATGGTGTGTGGCACATGGACAACATGGAGTTGTTGCAAGACCAATTATTTGTGTTCGCTGACAGAATGGATGTACAAAGAATACAGAAAAGAGAAGAACAGTATGTTCTGTGTTTTTATCTAGATTCAACCCAGGCATTTAGCTTCAGCTTGTTTTTTCTAATGCACACACACAGACACACACACCTTGATGGAAGATTGATATCACAAGGAGGGAAGACTCCACTAAATCAATTATCTAAATTAATAGTCCAACAGGATGCTGTGCGTGTTTAAGATTACTTGTGTGTGTGTGTGTGTGTGTGTGTGTGTGTGTGTGTGTGTGTGTGTGTGTGTGTGTGTGTGTGTGTGTGTGTGTGTACTGTGTGCTTGCGTGTGTGCTTTGTGTGTGTGTGTGTGTTTGCATGCTTAGGTGTGTGTGTGTGTTTGCATGCTTAGGTGTGTGTGTGTGTGTGTGTGTGTGTGTGTGTGTGTGTGTGTGTGTGTGTGTGTGTGTGTGTGTGTGTGTGTGTGTGTGTGTGTGTGTGTGTGTGTGTGTGTGTGTGTGTGTGTGTGTGTGTGAAGGCCTTAGCGATCCAAGCAGGCTTGAGGCCTTGTATCCTTTCATCAATATTGAAGAGTTCTCCTAATGTTTTCATTACGGTCCAGACTCACAATAGCCAGGCCTCTCTGGTCAGGATGCCCACAATACCTCAATCTCATCTGCTTACATTATAGCCTGCTGGCCGACACAGAACTAATGTAGCGATAGGGAAGCGAGGGAAGGAGGGAGAGAGAGAGAGAAAGAGAGAGAGAGAGAGAGAAAGAGAGAGAGAGCGAGAGAGCAAGAGAGCGAGAGAGCGAGAGAGAGAGAGAGAGAGAGAGAGAGAGAGAGAGGTTGGAAGGGTAAATCAAGGGAGAGTGAGATTGTATATTGTATGGTTAATATCGAGAGGGAGATAGGTTGGGATGGGATAATTGGAACTAGGGTGAGAGATAAAATAAGAATAAAGGGATGCAGAAAAGGGTGGAACCGAGAGCGAGAGAAGGAGGGCAAGGGACCAAATAAGACCAGGAATATCAGAAAGTATGGACCAAGTATCGCCAGAAACATCAGACAGTATTTGCTTTGATCGGGGCGTAACAGCGACTCACGTAAACCAAATTCATCTCATTTCAAAGGCACTGGCAGGTGGAAAGCTGAACAATGGTGACTGTGAAGCTTGTCCCTGTCACATGATCAGCAGAAAGACGCTGCGTTGCCCCAGTCACTTCCTGCGGGGGTCATATGCATGCGTTTGATTCTACGATTCGATTCGTATTGCGTCACGTGGCTTTAACAGCCAGCAATCAGCGACCCCGTCAGAGGTCATCAACCAGACCCAGAAAGACAAGGATTGCAGCAAATTAACAACAAATCAAATGTAATCATTCTACTCATTCCGATTGTAGGACAGTATAGAGTGCTGTTGAAATTAAGTTAAAAAAAACTCACTTCCTGTAAGCACTCTGGTGTGACTCAACTCCAGGTACAAGGCGTGCTGAAGTCAGTTACGATGAAGCCATTTACAGGACACTTCTATGAAGGGATTTTCACTGAGTGCTAACCCAAGTACTGAGAGGAGTGGCATGGAGGATTAAGTGGAGGCTGGGAATGTACGGGATTTGATCCAAAAACCTTTAGACTTGGGATTTAAATGCATCAAATTAGCAAGGCCAATCAACGCATTACGTTTAAAGGGGCCTTATTTTACAAATAACACTGTTCCTTGCCCTTAAATGCCTATAGAGTTAATTGGGGAATATTATTATAATTTTTTAATTATAATTGGGGAATTATATATTATGATACTAATATGCAACCCGCCTTAGAGTCGTGGCCAATGTAAAAATTTTAAATTTAAATTTAAATTTAATAAATTTAAATTTGTATCCATAAAACTGGCCACTCTACGAATTCATCTATGAAACCTGCTACATAACTATATTTTAGAAGTAGCTAAATCATTGATCAGACTTTCAGTTATTCCAGTCATCTGTCGTTAGATATAAACTCGAACCAAAGAAAATCCTTTGTTCCCTGGCGTCACACATTCAATGTTCAGGAGAAGTATTCAGCTGTTTGTACTTTGAACATTCGTATATGATAGCGAGTGGTGTGCCTCCAGTCATTCTGCGGCCCTATATTAACATCATATCATTAGTCAGGATCTCTGTGTGCCTCAGCAATGATCCAGTATGTGTGTGACATGTGAATGTCCAGCAAACAAATCTATCACCACAGCGTGCGAAACACAGCAGTGAAAAGTGTTTTGTGTTTCAAAGTAGCCAGCTCCCTACAGTTTAAATAACTACAGTGATCAAATACAATCCAAATATTCATGTTGTGGTTTGCTGTAGGCCTCATTTGTAACCCTGTTTTCCTAAATGGAAACCATTAAAAGTCTGAATTGCGGTATTGTTATGTAAATGTAACACTTTCTGGGACAGCGCAGTGGTTTCCACAGGTAACCCCAGGTTGGCAGGCGCTCTAACAGGCAGCGACTGGTGACTGCGGCCGACAGGGCAGACGGTTCAAAGCATTGTAAGTGAGGTTTTCACCCAGCAGGACACCTGTCACTCGGCCACACAAATACTCACGATTTGTGGGAAATATGTACTTACAAGATCATTGTGCTTACTGTCAATGGAAAGAATCCAGCTCAATCCAATACTCAATCATGAGTAGAATAGCTTTCTGGAGCTTTTACTTTGTATGGATATGATATTTCAAATTCTGGATATACAAAATATAAAAAGGTATAAAGCCAAATATGTATGAATGTCATGTTATATTAGGATATTCAAAGATTAAGCCCAAAAGGTTTTTGCTGTTCGGCCTTCCTTGTGTGATTCGTTTTACCCACAACCTCACTCCATCAATAAGTAGTTTGATATTGTCCATTGGTTCAACCATCCTAATTATTTGTGTTCACCTGTTTTCTGTGTATTTAAAGGGGAACCGTCACGCTCAGCCATTTTCTAATATAAGAGAGCACTGGAGCAAGACGAGTGGACCATTGATGTCATTCGTCCGGGATTTGTACCGTTTTCTCCAACTGTCCTATAGGGACAGTTGGAGAAAACGGTACAACGTTTCAGCGATTTTCTTTTGCAGAACGGAGTTGATATTGCACCCTTATTTTTCACAACGCACACATGAAGCAGTGCTCTCTTATTAAAATAAATGCAGACCATTACACTTTCTCAAGGGATAGTGCAGAGCAGCAGCTTGGTTCCTGTGTTGTTTCGACCAAAATAAATCCCCCATCTGCTGTATTGTTCCAAACAGGCCCATTGGTGGATCAAGTTGACCATGTTGGTGGAAGCACTCTCTTCCCCTAGAGGACAGTTCTGGTTCTGAATGGCACCATGCAGCCTAGTATTTCCCCTCATTTCCACGGAAGCCTGGGATAACTCTGATCTAATCTGCCCAGGTACCTTGCTTGCTAGCTGCAATCTACGCAGACGTGGTCCTGGGGTCTGACCTGTTCAACTATCGTGAGATATGACAACCGTGATGTAACTCATGTTAATGGACCAATTTTGCTGACTGTCTTTGTGCAAGTGTTATATTGATTTGTCTCAGATACAATGGTTACCACCATCCATACCAAAGTTTGGATCTATAAACATTCTGATTTGGATTTTCTTTTCTAAAATCGAGCAGCGCCATGGAACGTGCAATATTTAACAGTGACATCTTTTCCTGCATCAGGTGCAGCCGTGCTAGAGTTCCGCAATACAAAAGGAGTCACAGTCGTTTGCTCCACAGAGGGATTTCTAGAAATCGACCGCAAGTTTCCTCCATTCCTGACAGTTACTGGTAACTCTGCCACCATGTAGCCAGAGATTGCTCACCTTGTCTCCTTTGTCCTGCAACCTATGGGAAGAGGCTTGGAAGCATGCATTCATGTTCTTCATGCTGAGAAACATGGAACTAACCAAGTCTCCCTTTATCTCCTGCTCCATCGGGGAGCTCAGCACAACGTCACCAACAACAGTAGCCGTATCCTTCTATCATGGTTTACCTTTGCTATTGGCCAAGGAGGGATACCGACAATCGAAAGACAATACTATCGTTTTAGTTATCAGTCCGCTTCTGGAGCCGAGATTAATGGTAAGCCGTATCCCGTTTGCTGTGGTTCCGCCGGTCAGGTTGTTTCCAGTAGAGACCCATTCCACGTAGCACACGTCTACAGATCCCCGCCCCCAGCGACATGATTGGTAGAAATCAATTTGAAGCGAAAGAACGTAAAACACAGATCTGAGCTCGTCTGCCATCAGACTACGGATGTTGATCTAAAGTTGGATTTGTGAGACTAGTGCAATGATTCAGGACAATATGGTGGTAATAAGTAATTAATTCAATTGAATACAAGTAATTCTATTTTTCCGTTAGGATTTGTGTTCCCCTGGTAATTGCATAGCCGTGTCAGACAGACAACGTACAAGTATAAGACAATAAACAAGTGAATGTTAAAAGCAGTGTGAAGTGTCCAAGACTGCTCTAAAATGTGTAACTACGTCCACTAAGTGTTTGAAAACCATTGCAATTACAAATAATAACCATGAGGAGTTGAGAAGTCTGATGGAGGCGGACACCTTTAGTGGTATACAAGTGCAGTTGAGTGATGAACCAACACAGACCCAAACACACGGTGCACCGCCACGCTTTACACCTGTCACCATTACAGTGCCATCACCCCCCCCCCCCCCCCCCCTCCCTAATAATATAATGACATAATTACAATAACATACCATTTTCATACACAGACATTTCGGCAATTTCCCCCTCAATTTGTCAACAAAGACTATGAATAACCTGTAGAAAACGAACTTGTTTGAGATAACGGAGCAGACCAGCATAACAGTGCAATTGCATGTGTTCCTGATCTGCTGTGATTGGGTTGTTGTATTTTTCCGCTGCCTTCTCCAAAAATGTTAGGGGTGCTAAACCTATAGTGTGCTTTTACAGTTAAATAAACATTTCCATTACACCATGAAAACTAAGACTTGAATCTTGAATCTAGTTGCTTGTGTCTCTTGAAAACAGCCCTAGTAATACAACCTCCCTCAACTCTCTCTCTCTCTCGTGCACACACACACCTCCAGTACAGCACAGTCAATGGATTAAGCTACTTTGCTCTAAGTCTAATGCATCTCCACATTAAATGTACAGCAGTATCAGCACAAGGCCATGTCAAACAAGGAGGAGAAAAAGAGAGTAAGAGAGGCTAGAGAGAGAGAGAGGCTGAAGAGAGAGACTAGTGTAAGAGAGCAAGAGAGAGAGAAAGAGGCTGAACAGAGACTAGAGAGAGCGAGAGAGAGAGAGAGAGTTTGGGGCGAGATCGAGAGAGGCTGGAGAGAGACTGAGGGGGAGTGGGAAATAAAGAGTGTGGAAACAAGGGAAGGGAAGTGCAGCTTTCTGTGTTTTGCTCCACTTGTGTGAAAGTAGCAATCAACCGCCATCGATTTCCCAGAATCCCCTTGTGACTTCAGTGCGAGCCAAATTAATGGCAGATTACAGAACCCACCCCCCACCCCTTTCCCTCCACCCCACTCCACCCTTCCTTCTCCCTCACCCCACACCCCCTTCTCTACAACTTCTTCTCTATCTCTTTTGATTTGCCATACTTTTCTGCATTACTTTTCAGGGCTCTGTCTTGCAAAACGTTTTTCATCTTTCTTGTTTATAAAAAAAACAAATACCTTCCTTTTCATTCAATGTGTGGTTGCCTTGGATACTGAACGAACATGCAAACTGAAATATATTGACCTAAATGGGACTACTCAATTCATAGGCAATGAAAATGTTCCTTTTTTTTTATCTCTCATTTCATTTCCCAACTTATATTATGCTTCTATTTGACATAAAGTCAATATATTTTCACAGGAAATCATATCACTGTTAGTATACCTTTGAAGGTAAGCAGCATGCAAAAGGTACCCCAACTATAACCAATCAAATCCAGGATGATCACACCTGGTCTAAATGCTCTCACCTGATACCTAGTTTAACGTTAACTTCTTTGTAGCTGTTTCCAAAACTCTCTCTCTCTCTCTCTCTCTCTCTCTCTCTCTCTCTCTCTCTCTCTCTCTCTCTCTCTCTCTCTCTCTCTCTCTCTCTCTCTCTCTCTCTCTCTCTCTCCCCTCCTTACATCGTTATGTGTTCCTCCAACCTCACTGCCTCCAAAATGAAACAACACGTCACACACTGAAATCGTTTGCACCAAGATTTATTTCCTAAAAGCGTGTGAGTGCGTGTGCGTGTGGCCTTGCTCTGTCTCTTGCTTGTCATGTGAATTCATAACCCAATCACAGCTTGGAGGGAAGAATGCTTTGTAATACCTCTCTCTCTCTCTCTCTCTCTCTCTCTCTCTCTCTCAAAGTAACAATGTTTGACTGTTCACCTCCTTCCGCTCAACATTTACAAACCAGCACCCCTGAAAAGTTGGGGGGGGGGGATCGACACTTTAAGAAGTAGAAAGGCGCCAGGCTGCAGAGCGAGAGGTAAATAATATTAAGTATCATCATTCAGCTCCAGCTGCAGACTGACAGCCGAAGGCAACAAGCAAGGCTAAGGGTTTGTCAGGAGGAATTACACTGGGTGGAGAGGAGCTCCATTCACTTTATTAGTTTAACCTTTATTTACCCAGAGGGACGGCTGGCTAAGCATGGGGATGTGCTTGTCCGGTGCGCGGTGCTCCATGCTAGCTGTGTGCACCGTTGCATGCATGTCTTCCAAGGACTGTGGAGGAATAGCCTGATCTTACAGCAAGATCGCTACTATAAATGGCTTCGGGAAGGAACAGAGGAGCCGGCTTGAGTGCCGCAAACTCTACCTTACAACCTCGTACCGCTGTCCTGCGTCTGAACGCGCTTTTCTGCGATACGCAGCTGATCCAGACCTGGCCGGACCGTAAAAGAGAGCCCGACACAACATCACCATATATCCATTCTGGTCATCACACACAGTTCCTACAGCCGAGCCCGCCCCCACGGTCGAGCCGCCCCGCCTCCTCTGTTTGCAGCCACCGCCTGGCCACTCCCCTTTTCACACCACACTAACATCAGCACGGTATATTCCTCATTGCGGTCTCTACTGGCTTCACCGTTTTAACTAACAATCACATCGGTGTACTTTTTTTTTATAATTCCATAGACATAAGCAAGACACACCCACATACATGATGATATAGCCTCATGGCTACACATAGCCAAAGGGTTCCCAAATATATGTATTTCCTGACCCCCCTGTGGAGGTACTGCACTGTACCTTTACCTCTCCTCTCCTCTGATTTCCCGTTTTCCTACACCACAGAATCGTGAGCGATGCGTACCTCTCTCTCCACGGGCATGTGTCAAACCTAATCATTGCAATGGTGATCTTTATTCTTGTTTTGAATAAAGATTGCATGTGATCTCCACGTGACCTCGATCACATGCTTTCTCCCAAAGAGAAAGCGTGCCAGGTTTATAAACCACCATAACGTCCAGCACTGTTCAGAATCGGGGGTTCTCACGGTTCTGGAGTGGCACCTCACCCACAAACAAGATCCAGAGAGCCAGGCTTCCAATGGGCTAGCTAGCGCATTATGTGTTATTAGCATGGGCAGCAGGTGCAGTAGATGGAATAGGATAAATGGCGTTACCTTTTCACGCACACCAATCAGTGTCTCTATAGCCATTCTTTATTAAGTACAACACGTCCGATTTGTTGTGTTAGGGGGTACACAACATCAAAAGCAATTAAGAGAATAATTAAACATGAACTTCAACACCAGTTTTACCCATTTCCGCAATTTATAGATGCAATTGCAGTTGTTTGAGGTTGAAAGACATTAAAAAGGTAAAGGTACTTTTTATTGTCACATACACATAGTGAAATTTTTCCTCTGCATTTAACCCATCCCTCAAGGGAGCAGTGGGCAGCCAATCACAGCGCCCGGGGAGCGGTTGGGGTTAAGTGTCTTGCTCAAGGACACCTCAACATAGTTAGGGTTGAAGTCGAAGCTCGAACTAGCAACCTTCCGATTTTTGCCAGCCGATTGCCAGTCCACCCGCTTTAACTCCTGAGCTAATGTCTGAGTACCAGTGAAAAGAGTGCCATCAAGCAACTCTCAAAATGAGGAAGAGAGATTTCATTTATATCCAAAAATACAAAATCCAATTTGATGCTGGGAGGGCCTGAAACGCATTTTCTCTCTCTCTTTGCTATGCCTTTTCCCTCCCTTTAATTTCATCTGATTTGTCTGTGTGTCTCTCTACCCCTCTGACAAAGAACATGTCTTACACAGGGCAGACAGAAAGAATTGCTGTGTTCTGCTGACAGTGCAGTCCCAGACAACAACAATAACAATACCTCTGGTTTGCAGTAGCACAGCTGTGTGTGTGTGCGCGCGTGTGCGTGCGCATGTGTGCGTGTGTGTGTGTGTCCTAGAAAAGACAGGAGAAAAATGGGCAAGGCGAAACAATGGAAGAGAACACAATTTACATTGTGCTACCCTATAGTGATTCCCCAGTGGAGGGTGCAGCATGAAAATACACACTGTGTGTGTGGTTGTGTGTTTGTGTTCCTTATTGTTTGCGTGTATCAGTGTGTGTGGTAAGGAGGGAGGGCTTTTTGCATGCTTCAAGAACTTTACATGCTTTTTGCGTTCTTAAGTGTGTGTACAGGGATTGAAAGCTATATACCTATTTATATATATATATATATATATATATATATATATATATACACACTTCTGAATATGAATGAAATAAGGTTACTAAAGATGTGTAACACGAGGAAAAAGTACGGGCACTTTGGGAAGAGAATTAACAAACCAAATGTAAGGATGTGTGTGTGTGTGTGCGCGCGTGCATGCATTCTTTTTAAATGCCCGTCAGGTTGCATACTATCCCTATAACTATGCTTCACTCCTGCATACAACATATTGACACTTTCTTCCTTCCTCCTCGTCCCTTACACAAACTGTTAAACGTATCTCTCTCTCTCTCTCTCTCTCTCCCCCTCTCCCTCCCCCCCCTCTCTCTCCCTCTCCCTCCCTCTCCCTCTCTCTCTCCCCCTCTCTCTCTCTCACACATATGCTAAGTGATGCACTCAATATTCAATGAACTGCCCACCTTTCAGATAAAAAGCTGCTCTGGTTGTGCCCTCCGCTAAAACAAGATGTGTGTGTGTGTGTGTGTGTGTGTGTGTGTGTGGGGGGTTGTATAGAGATGAAATGAAGAAAAGCTGTAAAGAAAAAAGAGTGACCTAATTATTTCGAAAACATCGAGGGCCAATTCCACTGGCATGCTTAATCACAGCGCACCGGGTTAAACCGTTTAATTCAGCATACAGGGAGAGAGAGAGAGAGAGAGAGAGAGAGAGAGAGAGAGAGAGAGAGAGAGAGAGAGAGAGAGAGAGAGAGAGAGAGAGACAGAGCGAGCACGAGAGAGAGGGAGAGAGAGAGAGAGAGAGAGACAGAGCAAGCACGAGAGAGAGGGAGAGAGACAGAGCGAGGGGCACAGACAGAGAGTGAGAGATAGACTGAAAAGACAGAAGAGTCCCTCTGAAAATAGAAATTGACAAGCTTCAGCTCAGAGTGGATAACAGGAAAAGTTGGAGCGAGAAGGAAAAAAGAGTGCAGGAATGTTAATTGAAAGAGCCTTTTCCCCCCCGAGCTGCCATTCATGTGTGGAAACCACTCTTGGTAAATGGCAATGAACGGCTTGTGGAAATGCCTTGAGTGACAGGGGAAGCGCGTTTGTCTGCATGTGTGGTTGACTATCAGCTTAAGACTGGAAAACATGGCGGGAGTGAGGGTCGCTGAGGGGGAGAGGAAGCAAATACATTACAGAGAACTAGGTGTGTGAAAAGAAGGCTTCCACATGTTTCTACGTGTGTTCGTGCATGTGTCATTTTTTACATGCGCGTGCATGTGTGTGTGTTTCGCATGTATCTGTGCATGTGTGTGTTTGCATAAGTGTGAAGGATGAACTACTCTAAAGTTGTTTGAAGGAATTAGAGGAAGAGAGAGAGAGCTAGAGATTGGAAGAGAGAGAGAGAGAGAGAGGAGAGAGAGAGAGAGAGAGAGAGAGAGAGAGAGAGAGAGAGAGAGAGAGAGAGAGAGAGACCTAGGTAAGGGCGGTGCCAGACCAGGAGAGTTACTGTCTCTCATTATCATACACTTAAACCCTAAATAGGCTTTTGATAGGTTCCTAAATGAATGGGAGTCATTGGCAGCCCCGTAATCTTTTTAAAAGCCCCCTGGTGGTACGCAGTGCATTTGCATTGGCTGCACATATCCTGCCACACACACACACACACACACACACACACACACACACACACAGTGTAGTAGTGGACTCACTCATCAGAACTACCCCAGGATCTGTGCTTTCTGTAGAACACCACGCGGTCCTGGTCCCACCGCGGCCTGCTGTGAGCGTCTCCTGCAGCATCAAAACATGCCTTAGCGCAGCACCAAGTTTGTCTCGTAGTCTTGCTTCTATATCCCCGTCTCTCGCGCTTCACAGCCACTGACTAAGGTGTTACACAAAACATAAAGGCTATTACCATATTCCCCATCATCCTCAGAGCCTGACAACAACAACAATAGTAATCCTACAAGGTGTTTTAAGGGTGGAAGATGAAAATAACAAATAGTAAATACATCACAGTCATGCACATATGCACATATGCACACACACACACACACACACACACACACACACACACACATCCAAAGCACACGCACGCAAGCACACCCATACACATGAATAGCAGTATCTCTGCTACAGTAATGTATTCTGCCTCTCTTGCAATCATAGCAATACTTCTCATCACGATGATGACAACAATCACAGTTTTCTTTGAATATCATTTTCTGAGCTCCCATCTTCCTCTTGCTGTCTGTCTGTCTGTCTGTCTGTCTGTCTGTCTGTCTGTCTGTCTGTCTGTCTGTCTGTCTGTCTGTCTGTCTGTCTGTCTGGCTCTGTGACTTTTTCCCCACTGTCATCTTCCTCTATCCTTTTTTCCACTGGGTTATTTGGGTTCATGGGGTAACAAAGGTAGCTATTTGGAACGCATAAAAGCCAAAAGACAATGAGTGAGTCGGTTCGTGCTCTGAACCAGTACAGGTAAGCCAAACGATAAAATGCTATGTTTTGTGTTAAGTAAAGGGAATTTGTTTTATTTGTTATTGTTAGAATTTTTCATTTAATGGCTTTTGATTTGAAATCGGAATAAAATATTAAAATGCTGCTAGTCCGCCTGAGAAAACACACACATAATTGTTGTTATCTAGGTAGTTTCATGTGAGCACTAAATTTAACATCTGCATTAATATAAAAAAATATATATATTTATTTCAACATTTGTCTTGATCAGGATCTCAACATACTGCGTTGCTCAGAGTTGGCCTACTTACCTGCAAATTCATGTTCATGTTTATGATTTTGGTTTATTCTTTTTTTATGATGCATCTAGAAGTTAATGTGGCCCCGGAGTGTGTTTTGATTAATTTCAACTCTTTCACTTCCCTTCCCTCGCTCACTCTGTTGTTCTTTGTCTCTCCATATCCTGCCCGCCACAACAATACGAGAAAAGAAGAATTGCACCTAGAATCCCTCTTTTTCCCTCTTTTTCCCCCTTTTACCTTCATAGTCGTCCGTCTTCCCAAATAATATTACAAAAGCAATTCCATAGCAGTCAATAGACACTAGGATTGGCTTTCATCCGCCTTGTCCCAGAGGGCCTGCCATATCATCAATACAGATTTATACTGAAGCCGGCCAGCTAATATACACAAACGCCAATACTCTCGCTCTCCTCTGCCGGTAAAAATGCATGGAGCAATCTGGGCCGATTTTATGAACAGTAGTAAAAGATTGGTGGTTCAAGATGGAGAGCATGTGGACAGAGAGAGAGACAGAGAGAGAGAGAGAGAGAGAGAGAGAGAGAGCGAGAGCAACAGCGAGAGCGAGAGCGAGAGCGAGAGAGGCAGAGATATGGAGATACAGAACGACATACTTACATTTGAGGTATATGCAAACCAGCAAGAGAGTCAGCGATGAAATCAAAGCACACTGTTACATCATGCAATACCTGGCCTTTTAGTTGAACCTCCTAACATTATGTCTAGAAAGTTGCTATGGGAAGTTATGAGAGGGGAAGGACAATCTAGCCTTGAGATATGGATTGACTGTATGGACTTTACCGTGGTCTGGAGCTATGAAGGATATTGGGATGGATCATTGTCGCGAGATATGGGGGTGTAGGAATGGACTATAGTCTGGAGGTATAGGACATGTAGGACTAAACCATGTTGTGAAGGACTGGACCATGGTCTGGGCATATTGGTGATGAAGGAATGGACCATAGTTTGAAAGTATGGGGGGGGCTGTTTGGCTATATCATGGTGAAGAGATATAGGGGAGTAGGACTAGACCTTGGAAGGGAGGTATGGGGGTATAGGACTAGACCATGGTAAGGAGGTATAGGGGTGTAGGACTTTACCATGGTCGTGAAGCATAAGGGGTTAGGACAAAACCATAGTAAGGAGGTATAGGGGTGTAGGACTAGACCATGGTGAGGAGATATAGGGGTGTCGGACTACACCATGGAAGGGAGGTGTATGGGTATAGGACTTTACCATGGTGAGGAGGCATAGTGGTGTAGGGCTGGACCATATTATGTGGGTATGGGGGCCTGTTGGACTGGGCCATGGTCTGGGTATATCAGTGATGTAGGACAAGACCATGTCTCGAATGACAGCGGTGTAGATCTGGCTTTAAAAGCAGGATTTGGACTTACAGTAAATGCTATTTTGAGTTGTGAACACTATCCTCAGGGATTTCCACCATATTGCAGCAACATGCAGGGGTGGCAGGGTGGGGAGGCTAGGGAGTTTTGAGTTGGAAGATGAAACAAACCAAACAGTAGCTTGGAGCCCAAACAAAGAGTCAGGCTCAGCTTTAATATAATCAGCTGTGATTTGATGGATGTTCTGGGCTCTAGTTGTGCTCTATAATACATGGCTCATCACAAGGCAGTAGCCCAGAGTCAGAAAATGTTATCCCCCTGTCTATTGCAGTTAGTACTGGGGGTTGGCCAGTGCTCCCCCCACACATACATTCATATAATCAACCATTTTGTTAAAATATTATTTGATTATATATGATATAGATTTCTGTGTGTTTTGATGTGTTTGGCCAGAGCACTCTAAAGGGGCAGCCATGTACTGTTTCACTAAACAGTGTGTGTGTGTGTGTGTGTGTGTGTGTGTGTGTGTGTGTGTGTGTGTGTGTGTGTGTGTGTGTGTGTGTGTGTGTGTGTGTGTGTGTGTGTGAGCTTGGAAGCCAATCTCTGGGGACCCAGGTATACTGCTACCAAGGCCAGAGCTTTCTCATAATCCTCTGCTCTCTGTCTATCCAAATACTACACTGCCTCCATCATCAGCTAGAACAAATAGTGCCTGCTCTTGCTCACACAGACACACACAAACACACAAACACACATACACACATACCAGACCACACCAACCACACACACATACATTTACAAAACAACAGAGGTACACATTGGATGATAAATACAATAATCAAGTCTGATTCCCATATAACAATATCTTAGTCCTTAATAAAATGACTGCACTTAACCCAGATTCAAACAATGCTATAAATAAAATACCAATAGTACAGTTACCAGATCTACAATACTTAAAAAGCAACTGCGCTTTCTTCCTACAAAAAAATCCTTACTTTCTTCCTACAGAAATTCCTTAGACTTTCACTTGAACATTTGGTTTCACACACACACACACAGACACACACAGGCAGAGAGTAAGGATCATTCCTGTGTGTAATTTCTCCCTTTGCTCAGTGTTGATGGAGTGGTGCATTTGATTGGTTGCCGTGGTGATAGATGTCTAGCCAGTTTTCTGATTACTACAATCTTCGATCTCCAGGGTCCAACCTAATCAGAATAAATGTCCCCAACTGTATGAGGGGTAACGTGTGTGTGTGTGTGTGTGTGTGTGTATGCCTGCGAACATGCATGCATGTGTGTGTGTGCGTGTGTGTGTCAGAGAAAGAGGGAGGGAGAGAAGAAGTTTAAGTCTAAGTGTGTGTGGGTGTTTGCCTGTGTGTTTGTGTGCGTGTGTGCATATGTGCATGTGTGTGTGTGCATTATTAGTGTGTGTGTATTAGTTTGTGTTCAGTGCGTGCTTGTTAGTCTGGGCTTTCTTAAGCTTTATCTTAGTACAGTATAGTAGTCATAATTCTGTCTCTTTCATCCTTTCAGATTTTCATTGAAATACAAATAAACACAGCAATCCCTGAGGGAAGAAAAATGAAGAAAGACACAGACCAAACTGATAAATGCAACAAAACATATTGTTAAAATGTACATTCAAATGTCCATATTTTTTTGAATAATTGTATTATTTTTCTTTCCTAATTATTTACCTATTTACCCTGATACTCTTCTTGCTAACAAACTACAAACGTATTTTTTATGTTTATGGACATCAAATGTACTGCGGTGTTTCAGCAATGATATGGAATAGACTGCTATGAATGTGCAGAGAAGGGGGCAAGAATTTGACCACGGTATTAAGGCGTTACAATGAAATAAAATCCAGATGATTGATGCATGCACTAACACTCCCCCAGTTCTTGAGATAGATTTTCATAAGGAAGAAGTAAAAGGTAAAAGGTTGTTTTCATGAACCGGCCACTGTGTGTTTATCAAGAGAAAATATACTGGAGTCATCGCTACATACATTCAGGTTTCACGTCAGAACGATTTGAGATTTTTGTGGCTGTTTGGCCACAATTCATACAGACGCACACAACCACACACGCACACACATTCCAACCACATATACAATCACCTCTCAACCACCCCTTTTATATTCCAATCACCCTTCATACATTACATGGATCAATATGAATGAGATCAATAATTTGTAGTATTGGATTGACTGGGATGTCAGCATAAAAGTGTTTGATTGTGGGAGATGCTGAAATGTCAACTTAAACACTGTGCTATTTATGGTCTGTGTTTGAAATATGAACCAATGACGGAAGGTTTTAAAAGGCGTTTAGAGTTGGAGATAAGAGGCGGAGGGAGAGAGCGGGGGACAATGATGGATGGATATAGGGGGAAAGTGTGGGGTTTGTGGTCTTCAACACACGCATACATGTACAGAGACGGAAATGTTTGTGTGTATAATGCAAATAGTATAATGTATAATGCAAAGTATGCCTGTGGTTTCCGACTCAATGCCTAAGAGCTTATAGTAATTCTGTAATGTTAATTTGAAAAACTCAGGGTCTGTGCGTGTGTGTGTGTGAAAAGGCATTGAGAGAGAGAGAGAAGTGAGAGAGAGAGAGAGAGAGAGAGAGAGAGAGAGAGAGAGAGAGAGAGAGAGAGAGAGAGACAGAGCGAGAGAGAGAGAGAAATTGACAGTGAATGTAATTGCACTTCACCTCTACTTCAAAGGTTTGCTTCTGGTCAGCATTCATCCAATCAAATCGCTGAAGAGTCCAGAACACAGCAACTCACTGTGTCTTTTAACTAACTGAATTACAGTCACTCATTCAGTCTCGCTCTCTAACACACTTACTAAGACACCTCTCTCGTGCTCTCTCTCTTTCTCTCTCTGGCTTCCTGTATAGCATGTCAAAAGACATAAAATAATACAAAACAAACAGAAATCATATTATTTCTGTTATGAATATTATTTTCATAACCTCTAATTTTCCCTTGAGCCATCTCTAATGAAAAATTATTCAAATAAAAAAAGATCTAAAAGTGAAATGTGCAACGTTTCAGATTATTAGGTTGAAACGTTAAAAGTGAACTACAATTATCGACAGAATGGGAAGAAATAAGGTTCTGTGTATTGTGTTACTGAGATATTTTAGTTAAAATCTCGTAAAGTCTCGTAATACCACTTTGTACCTCAAGAGGCAATCTGCAGCGTCCGGTCTGCCCTCGGTCCAGCATGAGAGGTGTATGCTAGCCTCTTGCACGCCACGTTGAAGGCGCTAACGTATAAATGTTATGAACGTTGATAAGTAAAATATCTGTAAGATAATTTCAAACTAACCACTAGCTAATCATTATCTTACCGGATCACTTAAAGACAACGCCACAGCACAGATTCTCTGTAAACAGAAAGCTTTGCGCTATATTCAGTGGGGTGATGCGTTTGGGGGGAGGGGGGAGGGGGAGGGAGGGGAAGGGACCAATGACCTTTAGGAGGGACTGTGCGTTTCCTTATTTCTAACAATAGGGGTGAACACCACGACTTGGTAATATGCTGCCCCCAATTTGTTTGAGTGTGGAGGACTAATTTTACAGTTGGACAAATATTACATGTTGCACCTTCAAGGTAGTAAATATTGACAGAAAAATATATGTGGGTTGTTGAACAATGTGCAATGGTGCAAAAGCGATGAGGAAAAATACACAGGCTACTGAAATGTCCATTTATTTCCTTGTTAGTCTATATAATCCATTATGACATTAAGTCATTTTGATATAGTTGGCAGGATGTTTAACTCCAGCTCAGTTTCTAGTTGTGTGTTGCACTGGGTGTCCACTGCTTTGGTTCCTGCTGTGGGTTTGTGTGGACCCTGGTAAGAGCTGGCTCAGAGCATATCTTTCTTGATGAATCCCAATAGGTTAGGGCTAGTTGTGGAGTGTGTTGCAGACACTGTCCTTTAGGTGGTTCTTTTATTTGGATCATGAATGGATTTCGTCCGAATAAGTCTGCTCTGCATGCATTATTTTGTGTTTTTCTTTCAATGAATCTGGTGTGTATCCCATCTTGTAATTGTGTTGTTGGTGATTGGACCTAAGACCTCGTAACCAAAGAGGGCAATGAATAGCCAGATTTTAATTGGCATGTCAATTAAAGTTTATTTTCCTTGCTTAATCTCTCAGGTCGTTTGCAGCATTGCTGAAGTCTCCTGTGGTGCTGATGTTAATGCTGAGCTGTCATTGTCTCTACCTGCCCATATATTGTACTGTTTTACATTTGATATTCATACAGATACTGTGGGGCAGAGGGCCCTGGCCCTTTAAGAGAAGCCTCGCATTGGGCATACTGGGTAATCAGTATTATGAGTGGCAACTGCTGCAGACCTGGAGGTGAAGCAGCAGGTGCTCATCAGTAATCAGTAGCAAACTGTTTTAACAGGGATGCGCTTTGGTCCACAAGGGAGGTACAGGTGGAGTCTCTGCAGAGCAGTTGGAGCATTGTTACCTGGTGTCGCTCTAAAATGTAATTATCACACTATCCATTTGTGGGAATGCTTGTGTCCATATCAATACAATGCTGTTTTTTTTTGTGAAGTATCAAGGTCAGGTGTTTGCTGTGCCCACAAGAACTCCCCTTTAATAATGACAACATCAATTTTGAGGCATCTCCATGCAAAGCACAACACAATACCCAATGACAATACAGCCATTGCTAGTGGTCCCTGCACTAGTAACTATGTTACTTAATTTTCTCTAATATCAATCAATGAAAGTACTCTTAACTAGTCATTATTTCATCTCACACACACACACACACACACACACACACACACACACACACACACACACACACACACACACACACACACACACACACACACACACACACACACACACACACACACACAAAGCAGATGTAGGAGGCCTTGGTTGACCTCATTGCCAGGGATACCCAGCTATTGTCCACTGAGGACAAATGAAAGCCTCAAGGCTCTGCTGAAACTAGCTAATTGCACCTACGTCTTCCGTGGCAGGAATAACATTAACAGCAAAAAAAAAAAACATGTTTTTCCTGTGGTGGAAGCCTACCGGTGACCACATTGCTTTTTTTTTTTAAAGAAATGTTGTGCACTGTCCGATTCAAAGTGATTTAGTATTCTAGCAACACATGTTCCTTCCATGTGTTTTGTTTTGAAAGATTGAATTGATGTGTCTGCTTGCTTCACTGATGTTTCCAGTGTGAAAAATGTGCTCCAGACTTGTTTTGGGGAATTTATGCAGAAGTTTATGGGTTTTGCGGAAAGATTTAGTGGCTTCTGGGGGGCATGCAATCCAAGCGGATTCATCGATTTTGACATATGATGTGGAGTTGCGGTACTTTAGCCCGGTAGTACGGTAGAGATTTCTTTGGGGTTAAAATATTTACAAGTAAACTTTTTTTTCTTTTTACATTTTAGGATTCAAACCACACCAGGAATGGATCATAAAGGCAATTGTGGAGGCCAAGCGCAAGTACCATCAAAGATAAAGCAATGGTGAAGGTGAGGAATGCCACAGCAGTTAGCTTTACTACTTACCAAACATGGATGCTTATTTGGCAGTAAAGTACCACTCTTGTAGACGACAAGTCCTCTGTTGCATTGGGAGGTAAGAGTGTTCCAGCATTGGTGCCCCTCATAGATCCCCCTTGTACTTAATCTGCTTGTGTTTCAGGCCATTCCCCTACTGGGCCCTGGACTTGTGGGACATTCCAAGTCAAGCACTTCAGCCAAGGAGAGGTTCTCTGGAATCCAGGCTAATATAGGCAGGCCACAGATCATACTGGATCAGAAAGTTGCCACGTGGTGGAACAGCACAGTTTCCTTTCTCCAAGGGATCTATGGAGAAGGGGAAGCCCTGGGACTAGCGACTTGCTACTACTAACACAGACTTGGCTAAAGAACATGAAATTAAAACTGTTGGACAAATTTGCTCTGCTGAAGAAAATTACCACACTGTTCCGCAGGGTTCACGCTTTAAAGAGCTGGGGGTTGTCAAAATGGTGCCAACACAATGCTCTTTTTGTCTTGTGTTAGTTCCATTAACCGTAAGAGCATGTCACTATTTTTACCCAACTTGTGTTAAGTTGCGCTTTTAACCGTTTTACAATACCACGGCTGGTGGCAGTTTCCAGGCGCGGATTGGGTCGGTGTGTTGGGGTCACTTTAATGGTGTTAGTTTTGGTTTTGCGGTGTGTTCATTGGTGTCTTTATTTTGGCTTTAGTGGGTTTAGATTTGTTTTGCTCATTTGCATGTTTTATCCCATCCACTCATCATGGGAGTCTGCTTCTTGTCTATTTATTTCCTTTTAAACATGATACTTGAAAGAAAACGTTCGGTAAAGGGCACTTTGACCCTTGACCTTTGTACGGTTTATTCAGTGTACTGTGAATCTTTTATCCCGGTTTTAGCATAGGGGTTCTCCTAACTTTATACAGCGGCTAGCATTGTCAGACATATAATATCTGTACAAGCGAGCCGCAAAATAAATTGGCATCAACTAAGCAAATCGTATTCATAAATAAATATTTCTTCAATGAAAACCTAATTTGCCCAGTATATCCCATAAACACAATATATTTTACCGGTCTAGCATTAGTTTCTGAACACAATCATCACATTAACCTCACCGTCATCCCTAATGGCCTAAATGACTTCATCTGCATAAGCAGAAAGACAAACCAGACCCCTCTCAGCTCCCTTCTTCTCCTACTCGGTACAGATTTGCCCTCTGAGATGAAATCATACCAGAGACGGTGCAGCCCTGCTGAATACCCTTACCAATACTAAAAGGCACACTTATCCCACCGTTGACTTTCAGTATACTTTAAACTTCACTAGAGAGCACCCTGATCCCTAGAATGAAACCAAAGCCTGGAAGACTTTCAACAGGTACGGTCCAATGCCTTTTCTTGGGACATGGAAACGAGACTAATTTTGATGAACTTGAGACATCCAAATATGTTACCCCTAATTGATCTGCCAGAGATAAAATATGGTCTGTCTGCAAAACCTTAGTTATTGCATCTCTCAGATGGGTGGCCATGATTTGGTAGTCAGTAACAGGCTTAATGGCCCCCAGATTTTAAGCTCCCAGTGGTCACCTTTGTAGGTAACAAAGTGGTGAGGACAGCCCTCCTGCAGCTAGGATAGAAGATAGAAGAGACAACTTCTCACCATACTGTTATTAAGGACAGCCAGCAGATATTCTGCTAGAGTGGACCAATAGGCTTGGGAGAACTCCACAGGACACAGACACACGCACACTCACATGCACACATACACACGCACACTCACATGCACACAGACACACGCACACTCACATACACACAGACACATGCACACTCACATACACACAGACACATGCACACTCACATACACACGCACACTCACATACACACAGACACATGCACACTCATACACATCGACACACGCACACTCACATACACACAGACACACGCACACTCACACTCACATACACACAGACACACGCACACTCACATACACACAGACACGCGCACACTCACATACACATCGACACACGCACACTCACATACACACAGACACATGAACACTCACATACACACAGACACATGCACACTCACATACACACAGACACATACACACTCACATACACACAGACACATGCACACTCGTACACATCGACACACGCACTCACATACACACAGACACACGCACACTCACATACACACAGACACACGCACACTCACACTCACATACACACAGACACACGCACACTCACATACACACAGACACACGCACACTCACATACACATCGACACACGCACACTCACATACACACAGACACATGCACACTCACATACACACAGACACATACACACTCACATTCACACGCACACTCACATACACACAGACACATGCACACTCATACACATCAACACACGCACACTCACATACACACAGACACACGCACACTCACATACACACAGACACACGCACACTCACATACACTCAGACACATGCACACTCACATACACACGCATACTCGCATACACACTCACATACACACGCATACTCACATACACACTCACATACAAACGCACTCACATACACACGCACACACACAGACACCTGAACACTCACACACACACAGACACACACACGCAGAGAGAGAGGGAGCGGGGGAGAGGAAGTGAGAGAAGAGGGAGGGAGAAAGAAAGAGAGAGGGTGGAGGGAGAGAGAGTGGGAGAGAGAGAGATAGGGGGGAGGGAGAAAGCCACTGACTGTGTTTTTCTACACCTAGATAGTGTATGAGGAGGTCAAAGGTAGGGGATGCAGGTTAGGTTCAGCAGCATGGATGGCCATTGTCTGGGAGTAACTGCTTTGCCAGGGGCTCCGCCAAATATAATTTGATGTGTATCATCGCTTTCTAAATTAGGTGGTTCTAATCATAACGATTTTTATTTATTTTTTATTGTGGGTGCCTACCCACAGCTTCGCACCTGGTGAACAAACACAAGCATGCACACGCACACACAACCTATCAAGATTTGTAAGACTAACAATTCCTAAACCTTCTTTGCTAAAGTCAAGCTCCTCTCAATATCGTACAATCATTCTCCGATTACTAGGAGAGCTGTAGGCAGTTGAAACGCTATAATGCTGGAACTAAATAACTTCCTCACTCTTCCGAGTTACCCTCGGAGAAAGTAAAAAGTTGACAATGTAAAAGCTAATTTCCTTCTAACATTAACTGTTTTCTCTGCAGGCTTAAACTTTTTTCTCTCTCTCTCTCTCTCTCTCTCTCTCTCTCTCTCTCTCTCTCTCTCTCTCTCTCTCTCTCTCTCTCTCTCTCTCTCTCTCTCTCTCTCTTCATTCACCTCACCCCTGATTAAGAAAAGAGATGAAAAAGAGAAGAGAAAGTTAAGCAAGGGAAAAAACATTCTGCAGATCAGTGGGAAAGTTCAATTAAACCAGAAGCCTTTGGGATCCCCTGTGTGTGTGTGTGTGTGTGTGTGTGTGTGTGTGTGTGTGTGTGTGTGTGTGTGTGTGTGCTTGCAGACACTGCTTCCGTGAATCAGTGAGAATGCATTTTTTTTGCTCATAAGTGCAGTTTTAAGGCTGTCTGCATTTCTTTATGTATGTATGTATGTGTTGGCTTGTGTGTGTGTGTGTGCGATGAGTGTGAGTGTGTGTGCACACACGTCCGTGTGTATGTGTTGCCGTGTGTGTGCATGTTGGCATGTGTGTGTGTGTGTGTGTGTGTGTGTGTGTGTGTGGACATGAGCTCTTGCATGACCGCTTACGCTATGCTGTGTGTGTCTGTGTTTGTGTGTGTGAAGCTTCTAATCGCCAGGATTAGTTTTTCTTCCTCAATCAAGCGGGAACGGAAGCCTCCAGGCTATTACTGCTTTTTTTTTCACTCAACAAAACAAACAGACGCTGGGATTTACTTTGGAGTACTATTGGATTTCCGCTACATTCAAATAAAGCTTTATGCGTCAGTCCAAACAAACGTTTAGACGAAGGCTGCCCGTGACCCATAGCAAACTACTGGTTAATGGTGTTTTCCACGGTAATGAATCACATACAATACATGTGTATTGTACATATACATCCTTATTTTACATCTACATATATAAGCATCTACATATGTGGATGTGAATTGTCAATCTCAAGCAACTTCATATTCCATAATGACATTTATAAGCCGTTGACCTAATACATTAATTATTGGTCGACAACCAAGCTTAACATCTGCAATACGAGCCTCTAAAGAGCATATACTTATTGGCTTGATGATACTGTGTGTGTGTGTGTGTGTGTGTGTGTGCGTGAGTGCGTGTGTCACAGACCTTTTAAAGTTGTGTGTGTGTGTGTGTGTGTATGTGTGTACGTGTGTGTATCTTCAATTGTCTCATCTTAATCTCGTAAAGATGAACACAACTACATTTAAACCCTCCCATTAAATATTCCAATGTAGACATTCCATAGCTACAGTGCAATTCAAAGCCTAAGCAGAGTTAGCCCTGTGGTAGATCTATTGCCAGATGAATACCTAATACCCAACCCCCGTAATGCAGAAACAATGGAATCATTGCTCAGTGACTCTCAGAACACACATAAACAAAAGTTAACGGCATACATTTAAGCACAAATAACAGCCCATTTGTTTCCTACCGGTAGTGGGTGGGTGGGTGGGTGGGGTGGGGGGGAGGTTAATGTTCCACACTCCCATTCCCCTCCTTAGAGGCGGATGTTCTGGCTCACTGCCTTACCACCAATTATGGCCCGGGAATCGAACGCCGTGCCTGGCCCCTGCCCAGGAGCCGTGTAAAGAAGGGTCTGGGGCCAGAGACATCTCTGCATACTGGAGGAACTGGTCCGTGACGGCCTACATGGACCAGTGTAAACCTGAACGTAGCAGAAAAGGAAAGCAGGATAAAGTGCAAACGTTAAACACACATATTGTCATTGGATGTAACAATACCGGTCCTCCATGTCTGCTGTCTTTATGCACACTAAATCATCCCATTATGTTGAATGTTTAAGGCAATGCTTTGGTGATACAAATGGGCGTGATATTCCTGATCTTATCCTAGAAGAACATTCTTTAATCCCATTACGAGGAACCCCATCTGCATGGCTAGTGTCTTTGGACAATGTTTCTCATTGTTTGCTTCATGTACCGTGATACAGATTGATTTAGTGCGAGTGCATGGGCGAGGGTGGAGGTGAGACAAGTTGAAGTTTGTAGTTTCATATAGTTGCTTGCTCTGAGGACAATGTTAATAAGAAATAACCTTACTCATTAGTGGAAGCATAATCACACCTATCAAATGACTGCTAAATAGTAAATGGCTGCTTCCTTCTAATCAGAGTATGGGTGGCCCGTCTGTCTGATTGTCTTTCTATTGTCTGTCTGATTGTCTTTATATCTTCATCATCGTGTAGTCATGCAAATGGCATCATTTGTGGTGGAATTTCCTTTGGAATTGAAACATTACACAGCCACTACACATGTTGAGTAATTTCATGGCATTAACAGCAGACTAGAGTGGGGAATCCATTTTAGCTTGCTATGTCTTTTCTAGTCATGTGTCAAAGAAGCATAGAACTTAAGCTCTGTGACTTCACTAACAGTGGCATGCTGGTGGTAATTGGTAAATGGGCTGCATATATATATATATATATATATATATATATATATATATATATATATATATATCTGATAGGGCCACTCACAGAGCTATCCATTTTGTATTCCTCACATTCACCCACATCACCACACGCAGTTAGTAGTTAGTTGTGTCTGAATGTGCCCCCCTGGCACATTAGCCCAAATTAAACTAACAACACTCCAGTTGCAGGCCTGTCGTCCCCATACATAATTACCTTTCTTTTTTTCTTTTTTGTTGATGGTCAATGAACTGCTTTCGATGCTCCTCACATTTGTCCCATCGTTTGGCCCAAACGAACCAATTTCCACATTCGCCAGCTGTGTATGTGCGATTTGAGCGTGCTCAATAACAAGCGACAAGAAACACGATTCATGTCAGATTAGCATCAAACGCATTGTATGAAATGAATTCATCTGTTCTGAAAAAAAAAATGCTCTGCTAGCGCCACCTGCATGATGCCACACCTCTTATGTGTTGCTAATGTTTTGTTTTCCTCGCGTCTTCACAGCTTTCTCTGAAAGATGGAGATTTGCCTGTCTGGCGAGAAGGCTTTAACGCGCTTATGTGTTAGCGGTAATTAGCCGCTAATATATGATGAAAGAAAAGCTGGTAATACCCTCATTTAACCGGAGACGGGGGATGTAACATGCAACATAAACAAAGCGGTCAATACTGCCCTTTGGCAGCGGGAGTGGCCTGGTGGCGTGGGTCTTTTCACACAACGCCATTAATGCCAACGCGCCATTAATCCTCAACTGAGCTCTGCCTGACAATGATCTAATAGCTGGCAGTGCGGCTGATGCTTTCATTAAGAATACACCGCGTGAACCCTGACCTTACATACTATCGTCAACACAGAGGTTATGACCTTATCTTTTTTTTTCATATATATATATATATATATATATATATATATATGTTGGATCGATGGTAAAAGTGAAACCTTTGACTGCAGTCACTGATTTCAACGAAGTGTGCCTATTCCGAGGTGGACTCGGACGTTTCGAGCATTAGTGGACAGTAGTTTCAACACAAAGTAAAACTTTATACATAATCTCGTTTATGACATTTAGCGTTGCTAACTAGCATGTATAGCTGTGTTGACGCACACATTGCTGAGCCCATGCATCGTTCATTTCCACACGCTGTCCTCTGTTTGTAGCTAGAGATACGATCAGCTGCATGCTAGCTTCGTACACATACACTGTGGCGTTCCTTCTCAATGTAATGATAACTCTACGCACTATTGCCTTATAGTACAAAGGAAAACCTATTGATGGAGGCCACGTCCATTAAGGAGTGCTTCTGAATAGGGCTACAACTACACAACCTATTATCAAGCCTGTTCACACTAGATTAGATTTTTATTGTGACCATTTGCCTTGAATGGTTTTCCTGTAGTTGTGTATACAATACAGGATGAGTATCCCGCAGCGTGGTTAAAAGACATCTGAAACAAGGAGGCAGCGAGCGTGCGATGGGGTCAAACCATGTGTTACCTCTATAATAACTAGCGGGAGTGTTCAAGGCTGAGCTCTATGTCCAAGTGTCGTCTTAATAGTCAGTGTTCTTAAAGTTGCAGTGGAATATTAAACATTAACTAAACAGTAAACATCAAACTGCATGGTAATGTGGATTTTTGTGTTTGATGGCTCTTTAATATTTGATTAAAGCATTACAAAAATGTGTGTGTGAATATATATATATGTGTGTACAAGTAATTCAAGCGATTAAAGCACAGAACAACAGCTGCCACAACAGACCAAAGAGTGAAACTGAGGTTAGAATCACAAATTAAAGCAGTTGGCAGCAGTGTGTTTCCATACTTGCTAAATACATAACGCTAATACCTGAGTATTATTGGCTCACATTAGTGTATGCGACTCGATTGCCCTAAACACTAAGGCGAGTGACAATACTTGCAACTATTGAGCCAATCAGAAGCAAGGATGGCATAGTTGGAGTTTGATGCTGTCCCTGGGGTTTGGTTTGTCACTTGTTAAATGGAGCCCCATCTTCTGGTTGCTCAGTATCTGTTTGTGGTTTGGTTTTTCTACTAAGATCGATTTGTTGTTATTGCTAGTATAGTATATATATATATATATATATATATATATATATATATATATATATATATATATATATATATATATATATATATATATATATATATATATATATGTATAGACACACACACAAACACACACATTTGGGAGGAAGTGACAAACGGACTCATTCCACTGGAGCACCAACAGTCATCAGTAGTAACTGAGACTCACTGGGCAAAGAAGATATATGTGTGTGTGTGTGTGTGTGTGTGTGTGTGTGTGTGTGTGTGTGTGTGTGTGTGTGTGTGTGTGTGTGTGTGTGTGTGTGTCTGTGTGTCTGTGTCTATAGAGAGAGTGCTAACTGCTAAGCCCATGTGTATCCAAACTAATGGTGTCTTACGAAATGGATATAATCCCACTTTAAAATTAAGAAAAACTTAGAGAAATAATTCATATAAATTCCATGTTCCCTAAGTCCATTTAAAAAAAAAAAAACGATAAACCCAAAACTTGAAATACATAATAAAATATTAATAATTGTAATATATAAAACAAAGATGTTCAAAAATATAAAAAGAGAAGGACAAATCCTTCTCTTGAAGTGTTAGTAGCATTGTTTTCCTCATTGTAAAGACTGCCCTGGATCAGCACTGTAATCTACTTTATTCCCCACATTCAATTTCTCTGACTGACTACAATGAGTGAAAGATGGCAACTTGACACAGCATTCTGAGGTGTCTTGTTTCCAAAATGTGATGTAATATATGCAGTTAAGACAGCGTATTAGGGTCGGACAAAACAAGGAAGGGATGTCATTGAGCCATCAGAATTTGATTGGCAGCAGTAAAACTACCTCAGGCGAAAGTAAATGATTTCAATATTGGTGAGGAAATCACAGGAATCAAACCTTTTTGGTCAAATATTCTTAGTCTTTTTTTCATTAAATTCTTCTTTTTTCATTCATTAAAAGAAAATAAATATTTTAACAAATGCTTTACCAGCAAGTATCAGGGTAATTACCTCACGAGTGTTTTGTACTATTCAAAGATACTTTTTTACAGTCAATATCTCAAAATGGCCAATTTTCAAATCGATTACATAAAAAGGGCAACACCCTTTGTAAACCATCTCAAAAACAAAAAACGTCTTTGAATGAAAGCTCATTATGGTTCATTCATAAATGGTCCACCTTTTCCACCATTTCTTAGCGGAAACGGAGGTGATGTTGCAGATGGCAATTTTTCCATAACATGCGTATGAAGCAGCACTCACTCACTTTAGAATAAGCCCAGCGTGACAGCACCCCTTTAATGACCTGCTGGCTGTGGATTAGCTGGTGACACTACTAATTGCAAGCTCGACAGGCTGCTTGACTGACTGCCTTTCACCTTCTTGCCTGTCTGTCTGAATACATGCCGGACTGCCTGATTAACTGACTACTTGACTGCCTGATTAACTGACTGACTTACTAATGTGGCCAGGTGTCGCAGTAGCTCTTCTCACGTTGCGCTTCCTTGAATGCGTTGACACATAAATAGATCACAGGTTGATATGAATGTGTAATAAGCCTCACTTGTGACCTCCCAGATGACTTTCTCTTGATAAAAAGAGCAGTGAATATCATCTCATTCTCCCTCGCACAAAGACTTTGATTGCCGTTACTTCACTTGCTTTCAATACAGCCCCATGTTGGTTTAACCAAGCCGGCTGCCATCAGTATCTGTCAATAAGGTTGTTCATATTCATCTCTTCACAGAGATGAACCGAGAAAGGGAACGTGAACATGCAAACATGCACATGCACACGCACACACACACACACACACACACACACACACACACACACACACACACATCCACAACACACTGACAATGCACACAATCAACACGTCACAATGAATGATGGTTGCTCAAATCTAATGACTTCACTGCCTGCTATTAAGCAGATACTGTTCCTTTTATTTCCATATTATCCACTTAGTCTGGTATCACCTTAGCTCACTCTATCTCTCTCTTTCTTGATGAGTAATGACTGAATACAATGAGAGGTTTTCCATGTCCATCGACATGGATTTATTATTTTGATTTTGACTCTCAATACTTGACTCTCAACTCTCACCTCTTTCGCTCTCTTTCTTTCTCTCTCTCTCTCTCTCTCTCTCTCTCTCTCTCTCTCTCTCTCTCTCTCTCTCTCTCTCTCTCTCTCTCTCTCTCTCTCTCTCTCTCTCTCTCTCTCTCTCTCTGAGTGCATGCTGGGAGTGAGAGGGGCTGGAGTGTTAAAATGTTTGGAGAACTTTTAAAAGTTTCCATGTTTGGCTCTCTGTATTCTGTCACTTCTGTACGATATTCTTATTGCAGGATGGGACCTCCTTTCATAGATCTTAAGCTAAAGCTTGGAGAGGCTTTTATCAATCACGCCTCATGCTCAAGCAGTAGTCGTCGAGCATGAGAAATGAGGTCTGGGCTGCTTCAGTGCCATAAGAGGCGATGTTGTCTGTTGATGATCTGGGCCAATCACACCCACAACATTTGCTGTATGGGGCCATTTGCAGCGTGATATGTGAATATGAGGACCAGAAATGTTCTGGCTCTATGGGCATGTCTAATGACGTCCCAAGACAATTTGTGGCAAATTAAGCTTTCGACAATTGGAACAGTAGGAAAAATGTTGATTAAGGATTGCAATTTGAGATTTAGACAGGGCGTATGATGGACGGACTATTGGAATCCAGCCAATCCAGAGTCA
Source organism: Lota lota (assembly GCA_026745465.1). NCBI lineage: Eukaryota > Metazoa > Chordata > Actinopteri > Gadiformes > Lotidae > Lota > Lota lota. Next base: position 313,054 of record JACYXH010000087.1, on the reverse strand, counting down.
TACCCAACCCCAGTGTCCTGGTATAAGACGTTCTTCTGGCGGTGGAAGAACAGATCTGTCACAACGACCTATCATACACATCTCGTATGAACATGGTGGTCGTGGTCGTGGTGGTTGTGTTTGTGAAAAAGGAGCACTTTGTGACCACACTGAACGAAACCGGGGTCTATATTAACAATGTTTATGTTCAGGTGCCTCCTAGTGGCTGTACCTTCAACCAAGATTGCAATATCTCGGATCCCACCTTTAATTCCCAATGAATGACTGTAACAACTAGCGGGATACACTTCTAAACTGCAGATTTAAAGTGGACATGGAACAGCCTAGTTTTGACGAGTATTGTACGGAATTAAGTCTGTTGGAATGTATTCCGAGAACTTTTTTGATATAAAACGATTACACGTTAAATTACAATAAATCTGTGGTTGGGGATAATGTATGCTTTTGCTCATGCTCGCTGCCATATTGCCGTTGCGTCACTGACTATGGCATGAGGTTGGTTAGTTGGAAAGTCAGCCCAGGAAGAAAGACAGCAGTCACGCTACCTACAACTTCTCACATTCAAAGTAAATATGGCCGAAGACGAGGCTGAAAGCTATTTGGAGGAAACAAACAGTGGCTTTCGCATTTGAGCCAGTGAGGAGATAAAGATGACCTCAATCTCACGTTTGTACAGAGGACAAGGCGGAGCAATCAGTTCCCCTAGGTGTGGAGGGGGGTTGGCCATACCACCTGGTGCTCGTGTGGTCGCTGCACTAAAATCGATCAAGCGCTCGATCTGGTGTCAGGAGGCTTGCATGGACCACTTGCTTGGGGATCTGCCCTGCGTTACCCTGGCCCGTATTTACCAGATGCTCTGCTGTGAAATGGGACGTATTGGAAGTGTGCACGCTCTCCCTTAGAGAAGTCTGTGCGGAGACCCTGGAGCGGCCCATCAACAGCATATATTTTAACCTTAGCTAACGATAGCTATTTAGCATGTGAAACGGGACATGTTTGAAACGTCTTTCGTTAAGTCACTAATTATAGGGGACTTACAGGCAGGTAACTACCTCTCAGGCAGGTAACTACCTAGCGCTCTTTTCTCATGGCGCACACCTATTTAATTCCTAGTAGAGTGGGTTGGACGGTCGGTACACCCAACCTTATGCGAGGAATAGTCAAACACAGGGAGCAGCCTCGGACTTCAGCTTGTTGGTCCGGCGAACCACCCTCTCCTCACAACCTCTCTCCACAGAGTCACTGTTTCCATAGTGCTCACTTCAAATCCTAGCTTTACAGCTAACTGGAGGATTCTCCCGTTTCAGTGCCGCTTGCCAACGATGAAGAACCACTTGCCGCTGAAGAGGCAAAGCATGAAAGTGGGCAATCTTTCCTTGGTTTTTGACTTTGTACAGTTCATTGCTGCATCCAGGGGCAATACAAAATTGAACCCCCATGCATAGATTTTTAGTTTGGGGTTCCTTATTTCCCATTGAGTCAGCTGTTGTTCGCTAATAAACTACTGTAGGACTCAAGCCAACAAACATCGTGACGTCACACTCTACGCTAGGACAAGATGGCGCTACACTTGTTTGAAAAACTTAGTTTAGAATACTTATTGTCTTTAATCCAGTTTCACTGACAGAGCTTAACCTTTTAGGAGTTATAGAGTGGGAAATTATCTTGTAAATAATGCTTACTGCATCTAGTGTTTAATTTCCGCTTTAATGTTAAATCCTTGGGGGGCATTTTGTACGGCTTGATTGCGTTTTAGTTAGGCTGCTGTTTAGAGCCGGGTACTTTTTAATTAGCTTATTGTGTAGAAATATTGACCAAAGGTTAGTTTGGAGTGCTGCTTCCCGACGGCTTCGCTTGGAACCCCTGTCTCCCGGGCAGGTATACCCCTCCAGAAACACTCATACTCAGGATTCATACTGGTGACCGCGCCTTTATCTCCCCATGTCAGATCGCTGCTTTTCGGAGCGTAGATATATCTGTATCCAATATCTTTCTTACTTAAAAACAAAAAAAGACTTTGAAATTACGTAAGACGCCGTTGAGATGTGTGATTCTTTAAATGCATCACCACCATGGCGCTTTGCTGCTAATCACTTTACTTTTGATGTCGGGACATTCCTGGCATCAAAAGTCATTATCGTAAAAGTATTTTAGGTTCAACAACAACAAAACATTGGGAGTCTATAATAACCCCATGACAAATTAGTCGTCAACTATGAGGGGTCAGCCATAGTCAGGTCTTCCTTTTTTCTTCACTCATGAAGTTTGGAGATACATTTTGTGGTGTTAAGTTTGGTGATGGATGTGTATAGTGTATATCAGTTTGGGAAGTTCTAAACGTTTTAATAAGGGGATGAAGGGCACATGTGGTCTATTGCAAACAGAGTTCAGTGTTCCCAGCACATCATCAGCTGGAGAGACGGAAAGAATAATGTAAACCAGAAAATGGATGTGGATGTGTCAGTAGAACAGACAGTTAGGGTTGAAGGGGATTTGACGGGATGAGAATGAGAAGACATAGGGTGGACCGGTGACAGCACCTAGTACTGACCAGGGTCCATCTCTGGACAGTCAGGATGGACCAGCTGGAATTACAGAGGGATGGTTGCATCACAAACGTTGTGCAAGAGTACCAAATATTGGTAGACTTCTTCTGGTCTGAACACCATTGGATAAAAACTGCTATTTTATATTGACCTGTTGCGGAAGATGGACGGGGACTGTTGGACGCCCGGTTTGCAAAATGATGAATACATACCATACTTAATCCTCCTAATGTTGAGCCCCTATGATCCACAGCGCCGTTGCTGTGTGAATAGGGTTATTGTAATTTCATAACTTTCCTCCCGGTTCTTCACAAGAGTGGGCCTGTGTTATGTATCAATGGCTACGTGAAGTGTTGTTATTTATTTGAGATAGAAGTATCCCATGGCTGGCCTAGCCAGAAGCTTTATCCACTGTAACAGTGCAAGTTCTGCTGGAAGTCTCTGACCAAGTGGTTTTCCGTTCACAATTCAGTTTCCTATAGTGTGTACCCAACTAATGCTGAGAAATATAAACTATGTATATTTCTCAGTGCTTCAATTAAGCCAGCCATCATTGTTTGTATTTATTTTCCTCTCTCTCTGTTCCTCCATCCTTAATTAACTCTCACTCACACACGTCACTTGTCTATCCCTCTCTCTAACGTTAATTCATTCTCTCCATCTTATCTCATATCCCTTCAATAGTCCATTCCCTTTCTTCCACTTTGTGCCCATCTTTTCTCTTTCTCTTTCTCTTTCTCTTTCTCTTTCTCTTTCTCTTTCTCTTTCTCTTTCTCTCTCTCTCTCTCTCTCTCTCTCTCTCTCTCTCTCTCGCTCTCTCTCTCTCTCTCTCTCTCTCTCTCTCTCTCTCTCTCTCTCTCTCTCTCTCTCTCTCTCTCTCTCTCTCTCTCTCTCACACACACCAGCTAATGCTGGGTACACACTATAGGATCATTTTGCCAGATTATCCTGTGCCTGAGAGGGGCTGCACAGCTGTTGGGCATCGAGTAATCAATCACCACACACACTCAAGAATTGCTACAGCTAACTATATAAAATAAAGGAATAGCTTCCTCATAGCTTTGATTTTAGGATTTGAGGTCGGTTCAGTAATTAAGAAGTAGAGAGCGAATAGGAGAGCACGGTTTCAGCGATTGATCGTCTCCGTCATACTTTTTGTGTCAGACCACCAAATGTGCTTTTGTCAAGAGCAAGAGGAACAAAATAATATAGTAGACACAATATGTGTATGTATGTGTAAGAGAGAAATAAATATACTAGGGAAAACAGAAAATATTTCCTTCAGGCCAAGAGCTGTCAGGGAGAGTGGAGATTGTGATTTCACTCACTGTAGAGACTTCCTGTCTTTCCCTGGATACTTCCTGTTTCTCTGTGGATGTAAAACACTGACTCCCCGTTACCAGAGAGACACGGAGATGGGGAGAATATGATTGTGTGTGTGTAAGAGAGAGAGAAGGAGAGAGAGAGAACAGATGGACTCTGGAAGATGAACCGACCTCAAATCCTAAAATCAAAGCTATGAGGAAGCTATTCTTTTATTTTATATAGTTAGCTGTAGCAATTCTTGAGTGTGTGTGGTGATTGATTACTCGATGCGCAACAGGTGTGCAGCCCCTCCCAGGCACAGGATAATCTGGCAAAATTATCCTATAGTGTGTACCCAGCATTAGAGAGAGAGAGAGAGAGAGAGAGAGAGAGAGAGAGAGAGAGAGAGAGAGAGAGAGAGAGAGAGAGAGAGAGAGAGAGAGAGAGAGAGAGAGAGAGAGAGAGAGAGAGAGAGAGAGAGAGCGAGAGAGAGAGCGAGAGAGAGAGAAAACGATGGCCACAAAGTGGAAGAAAGGGAATGGACTATTGAAGGGGACTGGAAATTTGATGAGATGGAGAGAGTAAAATAGTGCTAGAGAGAGGGATAGACAAGTGAAGTGTGTGACTGAGGGTAAATTAAGGATGGAGGAACAGAGAGAGAGGAAAGAAAATACAAACAATAATGGATGGCTTAATTGAAGCACTGAGAAATATACCCAGTTTTTTGTTGTCTTGTTTTCGTATTTTTTTTATACCTGTAAGTTTCTAGGGATGAGAAAGAGCAACACAAATAAAGACTTTTATTTTTACTTTGAGTGGGCACTCGAGCTATGATAATTGCACACAATTTTTTTTTCAAGGACCGTTTTCCCTGAAGCTTCAGTTGTTTGTTAAAAATGCAACGTAGTTAGTGTGGAATTGATGTATTTCTGCAGAGTGCCATGGCCAGGAAACATCAAGCAGCATTAAATGGCTGAGGAAAAAAAAACAGAGCTCGAGGATGAAAAAAACATAATTATACCTATATCTATAAAGCTATATCTTTATATAAATCTCTCTCTCTCTCTCTCTCTCTCTCTCTCTCTCTATATATATATATATATATATATATATATATATATACATAATTAAGTACAGGACTACATACCGTATTAACAGTTATCAAGTAAAGATACATATATGGGAATGTGTTGAAAACATCTGTTTTAATGTCTGAAAGCATGTGTATCAAATTAAAGGAAAGTATTAAGCAAAAGACTGGATGGAAACAGATTTTTATGCTTCAGTATCAGACAGTGTATATCTCAAGTCCATACTTTCCTAGTGACTGTTCTCAGGTGTTCAGGACATGGTTTTCTCACAGCAAGTTGGTTTTTCAGGCTATTTCTTCAAAAGTTCTTAAAAATTTATTATTTCTGCTTATAAACTCGCTTTACCCTGTAAACGGGGTGTTTTAAGACGCAGGAAAATGTAAAATCAGAATTCAGCGGAAGCCAGAATTTTCAGTGTCAGACACCAAGATTAGCCTATTCTCAGTTCAGTAACCATGGCGACTCATGCTGTGAGCCCGACCTGGACCAAACCTGGTACAAAGCATGGTTGGCTCTGAGATAACTGCGCCCACGACTTCAGTGGCGACTTCTTTCTATAGTCTCATTGGTTAAGATATAGCTAATCTGGGATCCATCAGTCCTCTGTTATTGCAGTACTTCTGTGGGTAGACGGCACATAGTCTTGGCCTGAACCGGGAACCAAAACATTTAAAGGGCAGAGTAACGCCTTGTTTGCTTACAGAGATTTCCACTTAAGAGAAACTCATCCGCGCTAGTGGATCAAGATCATTTAAATGTATTTCAACAGTGGCCAGCTACATGATGTGGAATCCTAAAACCTAATCCTATTTACAGGTTACTAGTGCGGGCCGAGTTTGTGTTTGCCGCCCACGCGCTTTACAGACCCGTGCCTCCACACACATGGTCCCTCAAAACAAATACGAAGCCAGAGAAAGTGAAATGCCCCGTTCGCCAGGATTTTAGATCGTCATCATTCTTAAGTCTGATGGCAGACGAGCTCAAATCTGGGATTTCAGTTGAAACCTGAAGCCATCTATCCACATCTGCTCCACACCTCTTTCTCTCTCTCTCTGGCTCTTCATTCATTGCTTTACGTACATCTCGCTCTCTCCCTCTTACTCTTTCTCCTCTTCCCTCTCTCTCTATCTCTCCATCTTACTCTATCTCTTTCTCCTCTTCCCTCTCTCTCTATCTCTCCATCTTACTCTATCTCTTTCTCCTCTTCCCTCTCTCTATCTGTCTTTCTCTATCTCTTTCTCCTCTTCCCTCTCTCTCGCTCTCTCCCTTACACTATCTCTTTCTCCTCTTCGCTCACTCTATTGCTCTCTTTCTTACTCTATCTCTTTCTCCTCTTCCCTCTCTATCCCTCCATCTTACTCTATATCTTCCTCCTCTTCCCTCTCTATCTCTCCATCTTACTCTCTTTTTCTCCTCTTCCCTCTCTCTATCTCTTGATCTTACTCTATCTCTTTCTCCTCTTCCCTCTCTATCTTTCTCCTCTTCGCTCTCTCTCTTGCTCTATCTCTTACTCTATCTCTTTCTCCTCTTCTCTCTCTCTCACTCTCTCTTACTCTATCTTTCTCCTATCTCTCTTCTGTAACCAACCACATCTTCCCCTTTGTCTATAAAATGTTAAATGCATTGCTCACTCGTCATACAGCTATTCTCATCCTGCACGTAATTCATTTTCTCTCTATCGTTCTTGCTAGTGTTTTTGTTCTGTTTCACATTTCTTCATGCTTTTTTTTCTCTTCATCCTCGCATAATTACCAAAGCTTGAGTGCCCACTCAGAGTAAAATAAGTGTTTATTTGTGTTGCTCTTTCTCATCCCTAGAAACGTCAAGCTATACCATATTTTCAGAAATAATTTTCTGGCACACTTTTTATTTAATGGACTAATGTGTTACACTCCGGAGCCTCTGCCTTGTTGAAAGCAGGGGGCGGACTTAGCCGTGCAATAATGTGAACATAGGAACTCAACAGGGATTCCCGTCATCTGGACTGCTCTACACCCAAGCAATTGAGCCACTCACTCCTCAACAAGCACAGCCAGGGACTGGTAGGGCTGTCACTTAGAGAAGTATGGAACCGGGTATCCGTTAGACTGTAAGCACATTCTGATGATTTCACAGTATTCATCAGTGAACCCTCACGCAGAACGTCAACCTCTTTGAGAAAGCCTGGTCAGCTAATGTCAACTGGGCTAAATGTGGAGGGTACGCTATTGGGCAGTGGACAAAAGAAGATATCCCAAAACTACCAGCAGAGCTAGAATGGAGTAGCGATGGATTCAAGTGTCTCGGTTTCTTTTTGGGGAGCAGTGCTTTTGAGAGAAAGAACTGTAAGGGACTAGAAGAAAATGTATGTTCCCGATTGGCTCACTGGATGTGGGTCCTGGCTCAGTTTTTCTACAGTGTAGGAAATAACCGGACTACTTCCATGCTACATATTTTACTGTTTTGGAGCCACCACCAGATGGTTTGGTAAAGCGAATTCAGAAGAGGCTCATGGACCTTTTCTGGGGAGGATACCACTAGACAAGACTGCCAGCTGTCCTGTATCGGCTGACAAGTCTTTGACTGCAAATTGCAAATTTGGAGTACAACAAACATTTGTTTTTACTTAAATGCGAGAGCTTTTGGACGGCGTGCAGCATCACCCAGTCAGATGAACATCATGTCTTTCCACAACTGTCCATCTCTGCGGCAGCGGAGGAACAATACTACTAGAATATTATCACTTTTTTCTTTCGCAACACCAAAACTCTGAGGAATACTCAGATGGGTTGAAAAAGGCTCTTAACAGCACGGGTTACAGTTTTCGCGCAACACTCATCCTCCAAAGATAGCAGTACAGTGCTTCCCAGCACACTCGAATTATGTTGTTCAATTACCCAGTAGGCCAGGCAAAGATGAGCGTTCGGTTGACACACGAGGAACAAAATAGAAGGGAAGGGGTCTGTGGATCCAGAGATAAAGGCTAGGGCATTCATTACAGCTTATTAACTCTGGCGTCTGTGACATGTTCTGTGCAGCATAGCCCAAGAGTCATCTTATGTTTACAATAACATATTTAGGCTAATGAATGATTGGTTCATGGTCTCTCTCTCTCTCTCTCTCTTTCTGTCTC
>JACYXH010000087.1:300000-302500 GCA_026745465.1 Lota lota | reverse complement strand
TTCTTTACATTTCATATTAGCTTGTTATTTTGCTTTTGCTTACTATTTAAACTTCTTTGCCAATGTTAACGTATATATTCCATGCCAATAAAGTCTTTAATTTCATTGAATTGACAGGTGGAGAGAGATAGTACATGGCAGGTAAGAGAGGGCGATGGAGAGACTGAGGGAGAGAGAGAAGAGATGGGAGGTGAGATGGAGAGAGAAGAGATGGAAGGTGAGAGGGACAGAGAGAAGAGATGGAAAGTGAGAGGGAGAGACAGAAGACTCCATTTATATTTCATTGAACAGGACAACTGTGCTGCTGTTCAAATTGATGTTGCAATTCTCAGAGGACCACGCATGAAGACAGAACAGGGGGCAGTTGGTGTGTGTGTGTGTGTGTGTGTGTGTGTGTGTGTGTGTGTGTGTGTGTGTGTGTGTGTGTGTGTGTGTGTGTGTGTTGGGTGGGTTGGTGGTGAAGAGGTTAATCCAGAACAAATATCTCCAAAAAGGCCAGCCACCAAGAGTGCGGGTAGATTGTGTGTGTGGGTGACTGGGTGTCTGTGTGGGTGGGTGTGTGTGTGTGGGGGGGGCGGGGGGTGATTTCCAATAGGGAAAATAGTCAGGAAAAAGGGTAGAACGGTAAAGATAGATTGATGGAGATTAAGAAAAGACAGAGATTGAGTTACGATGTGTGAGCAACAGATTGACAGAGACATGGCAAAGGAGGGGAAAGAGATAGAGCGAGTGCTGGGGGGGGAACAGGAAACAAAGAACAGGATGGAAGAGAACAGGGAAAAAGATGAGAGGATAACTCAAAGTGTCCGTCACACAATCTGAATCACAATCACAATCTGACACCTGCGAGCACAGGCAGCATTCCAATAGTCGGTCTATTGCGATTCAACTCGCGCTTCCTGGTCAATCTCCATACGTTTTCCTCAATCTACATACCCACAGTTCCCATTGTGGGAATGCTCAAGCTGCTCAATAAGAAGCTCAGTCGCACTCCGAAACATGTGGAGGATTAGTGCATCATAACAGGATTATTTTACCTCGTTTGCTCATTTCCAAATTTCTCTCATATCATTCACTAATTAAACAAAGTACGCCAAACATGTTACTGGTCATTATTGGTTGATATTGTTCGGACACAATTCCCGGACTGATGACGTCACTGGTCCACAAAATGCTTGCACACTGGGATTCTTTTCAAAATACGAGAAGCATTGAAGCACTGTCACGATACCGAAGTCTCCAGTAGATTCAATTGGTTACACTTTACAGTAAGGGTGCATTAATAAACCCTTAAAAGTTATTGCAGTAGTAAGCATTAACCAACTATTAATTAACAGTTAACTAATGGTTTTTATGTTTACTAATGGTGTTCATGTTAACTAAGGTATTAATGTATAAATGATTGTAGGTTGGGGTACCTAACCCTAACCCTACCCCAGCCCACTACCCCGAACCCTAACCCTTATGCTAATGCTATATAATAATGCTACATTATTGCTGCAATAACTAATATTAATTAATGTTTAATTAATGTACCCTAATTACAAAGTGTTACCATTCAATGAATTAAACAAAATACACACATATCCACACAAACTCGCTTTCCACGGTCCTGTTTAAAGAAAAAGGTAATATATTTAAAAACGGTTAACTGGTCAGCAGGGGATTTGAGCTGAAATAAAATGGCAGCTCTTTGTTAGCCAGTCAATAATTGAATTCATTTTTTAGACAGGACAGGCTGTGTGGGGGACTGTGTCATACATCTCACTGTGAAGTGGGCTGTAAAAGATAATGGTGCAGGAGAGGAGAGCAGGAAGATGAACAAGTGCACATAACCAGAGAGAGAGAGAAAGAGCGAGAGAGAGATGGAGAGGGGGAGTAAAAAAGGAGGGACGGACATGATTGTGGAGGGATCGAGAGAGAGAACGAGAGGGAGAGCTAGTAGAGGGGGAGACGGGTGAAAGAAGGATGGAGAATGCCAGGTGTATTTGTGGAACAATAGGGACAAGGAGAGAGAGTTATAAAGAGATGGATGGAGCTGGAGAAAGAGAAAGCAGATGGGTAGAGGGGGGGAGATGGATGGAGGGAGGAAGAGGGAGATATCAGAAGGGTTGGCCTTGAGCCTGAATCAACACAGCAATCTGACGGCTTTATCTCAGGGCTTTATTAACATGGAGTGGCTCAGAGACACCCAGAACACGCAGACACACCCTACACACACACATGGGGGACACACACACACACGCATGTACACACACGCATGCATGCACGTCACATTAATACTAGTCTCACAAATCAGACTTAAGGTTTGTATCTAAAGTCAGACGGAAGATGAGCTCAAATCTTGGTGAACGGGCGTTTCAATTTATTTCTCTTTGTATTTGTTTCAACCAATCACCTCGCTGGAGGCGGAGATCTGTAAACGGATAATTGGCGAACACAAACTCGGCCAGCAGTAGTCAAATGTAAAAAAAGGTTTCAAATCAACACTGTGTTGACT
>JACYXH010000087.1:292500-295000 GCA_026745465.1 Lota lota | reverse complement strand
ATTGTAAAACAAAAACATTCTCTCCCACTTTTAATTACAAATATTTCACTAATGAACAACTTGCGGTCTGATCTTATGTGTGTGTGGCACCCTATCATTTATCAGATGGCTATTAATAGCTTGTGGAGGAGTGAGCCCTAATTGTTTTCCGTGCATACTAATTGATTGTATAGCTTGTCAGTGAGAAGCAGCTCTTGTTAGTGTTTTCTCGTTTTTCCAGAAGGAGAACAGAGCTGATAGTCTGGAGAGTGTTGGGGTTAAAGCACCAGCGAGGGAAAATGGCGACAGTCGTTACACAGGCCTTTAAGGCAGCCAAGAGTCTGGGCTCTGCTATTTAGGTCGACTCGTGTTTTTCCTTCGGTGTTTAACTAATCACAAACACAATCACCTCTAACCTTACCCCTTAAATTCAGCATGTATAACAAACACGTCTGTGCCTGTATCAATCTGCAAGGAACGGAGTGACTGCAGAGAATGCATGCTCATTTATTCTTATTATATGTTTGTAATTAAGTGTGAACGTTGAGCCTCGGATAACGATGATTGAACTGGCTGCTAATTAGCCAGTGGGAGGCAGAAAGGGACCACCCACTCTGGTGCAGTGTCTGTTTGACCATTTGTGTTTCAGGCTACCGGTTTCATAACATCACCGATTCGGTGAATGCCGTGTGTCATATCGATTTAGTAATTTTCAGGAGATGCTCACTCCTCCCTACACATGCTCCTGGTTGTTGTGACTGGGGGAAGAAAGAGCAGCAAGCATTCCACTGGAGACGATCTGCAAAGTGTTATAACGTGTACCCTGAGCACGTATTACTTTAGGTTTCAATGACATACAATACATTTTCGAGTGTCAGGCAAATAATACATTTATTATTTAACATTGTGTGTAGGCCTATCAATTGTGCAAAATACAATAAATAATGTACAGATACAAACTTTCTAATACTTCTGTAACTACAACTACTGTAAGCCTAAAGCATTTTATTGTTATTAAATACAGAAGTGAAACGATGGACTTTTCAGTTCAACTAAATTGCACTAAACTCCTAAACGCTCTGGCTGCCATGTTTTTCTTCCCTGATAACAAAGCAAGCAAGTCTGGTTATTGTTTCATTATTCTGAGCCAGTCTAGCGCTAGTCTAGTGCTAAGGTATACATGTCATACCCTCGACACCTGCTGCACTCCTGGCCTTCTGTCGCTTATCAGTTCCCTCCATGGAACCCTCCACCGCTGTGTTAATGCTGTTTGGACACTTCACTACACACTCATTTACTTTAAGTGACTGTCAAGAGCCTAGCCCTGCAGGAAAGGGGATGACAGTAGGGAGACAAAAGGAAAATAAATGTCACAAAAACAAAGGAAAGGTGTGTGTGGGTCTGTGTGTGTGGGGGTGTTTTTGTGTGTGTGTGTGTGTGTGTGTGTGTGTGTGTGTGTGTGTGTGTGTGTGTGTGTGTGTGTGTGTGTGTGTGTGTGTGTGTGTGTGTGTGTGTGTGTGTGTGTGTGTGCATATCTGTGTCTGTGTGTGAGAGAAAGAAAAAAAGTGTGTGGGTGTGTGTGTGAGAGAGAGAGAGTGCGCAAGAGTGAGTGCGTGTGCGCGTTTGAATGTGTGTCAGAGAGTGGGAGCACAAGCGGTGTACAAGGAGTGTCTCTGTGTCTGCGTGTAAGAGAGAGAGTCAAAAAGTGTGTTTGCGTGTGTGCATGCGTGTGTGCGCGCATCCTTCACAAGCATGCGTTTCCCACAAGGCTGTGCATGTGTGGGTATGCAGTCGCTCTCCAGGGACGATGGACATTTCCATTGTTTGTGAGTTGATGTATCGCTATTGCAACCCTGGGGGCATACACCACTTATTTACACATCAAATGAGGGCTACAAAAAACTATACACAATACACACACACACACACACATTTCCATGCACGCACACACACAAAATACACATGACACACATACAAAGGCATGTAAGCAAGTCATGCTGGAGCAAACGGTAGACTGCATACTCAGTAAGACATGTTAATTATCACCAAATGCAAATATTCATGCTATTTAACACCAAGACCTTTGCATATGTACAGCTGCTGATGAATACACTCTCTCTCTTTTTCACTAATTAATTCATACTGAGTGATTCATTTGCACACACCCACACACACACACACACACACACACACACAACCATGCATGGCGATAGATTGACAGATACGGAGGAATAGATAAGACAAGATAAGAAACATATTTACACAACTGTTCAGTACCAGAATGCAAGGTCGACCACACTGTGTGACGTCACTGACTCACCGTTGTATTGTTTCAACTACTATATGGCCCACACATCACTAATGGTTTAAAGGCGATAATAACTTTTTCAAAATGGCTCATAGTCTCTTCCCTCCGTATTTCTATTTATTCATTCACGCCTTCATTCCTTCATTTGTGTGAGCCACATGCTGAGGTGAGCGCTCTGACATTACAGTTGGTCATCCTATATCGTTCTTCCTG
>JACYXH010000087.1:245000-287500 GCA_026745465.1 Lota lota | reverse complement strand
CGCGCGTGCCCCCGTCCCAACACACACGATGTCTCACACTCACTCACTCACTCACTCACACACAAACACACTCACACACACACACACACACACACACACACACACACACACACACACACACACACACACACACACACACACTCACACACAAGATGTATCGCACTCACCCACTCACTCACTCACACACACACACACACACAAACACACACGATGTCTCGCACTCACTTACTTACATACACATACACGATGTATTGCACTCACCCACTCACTCATTCACTCACACACACACACACACACACGATGTATCACACTCACCCACTCACTCACACACACACACACGATATCTCGCACTCAATTACGTACACACACACACACACACATACACACACACACGATGTATCGCACTCACACACACACACACACACACACACACACACACGATCACCATTGTCCTCAATAATGTTTTGTTTTTTCTCATTTTTGACATTGGCTGCTAATTCAATTAACCAGATGCCATCTTAGCCAGTTTCCAATTAGCCGTGCAGTGTTCCGCTGTGACGGAGCGCTGCCCATCTTCAAAGCTCACGCTACTTTTGTATTCTGTGATTTTGAATTGAAATGGGAACGCTTAGCCCGCAGATAACATCCGTTCATATAAAGAATGAGAAGGAAAAAAAAAAAAAATCACGATAACAGCTTGGACTCTCGCTCTCTTTCTCTCCAACAGTGGTTATTGTTCCACACTGCCACCATAACCTCAATAGCTGTCATTAAGGTGAACATGTTTTCACAGAGTAGGCATTCTGACTTGCAAATGAGGCTGAGCGTCATCACATCACTGGCTGTGTGTTTGGAACAAGAAGGGAGACTGCGGATGTTTTACAGTTGAAATGCATTACGCATTTAATTTTGTTTTTATTCAATCAACTAGAAAGTCTTCAGGAAGAGCCAATATTGAGGGTATGTCAGTAGAATAAGTTGTGTGTGCAGTGGGGATGTTGTACAGTGTTAGACGCAACACAGGGGCAGAAAACCAGCTGGTAGCGATTAAGAAATGGTTGTTGGGAATATAGAGGGCAGAACATAAAGAAATAACATGGTGAACCTTATAAAGCCTACAGCTCACGCATGCCCAAAGTACATCTCATCAGCTGACCGCCAGCTCTGCCCAGAAGTCCCTGGAATAAATTAGCAATCAAAAGAGACCAGCAGAAAGAGGCTATGTTCCAACACTTGATCACTTGAGCTTCGGGCACGCGCAGTAGTCACTGAGCAAGAGGAAAGGAGCAATGTGCGTTTGGGAGAGCTGAGGCCAAGCTCAGCTGCCTCAGTGTCATATTAAGCCCCATTCATAGTCAAGTTCATGCCATAGACAGAAAGGACTCTGCTCCAACGGAAATGACGCAAAACGTGGAATAACGGACTGTGGGAGTGTGTGTGGATGATGGCTGGTTTAAGCAGCCTCACCTTGCCGAGTCTGATTGGACTCTGGGGGCTGGGTGAGGCTGCACACCTGTTGCACACTGAGCGATCAATGGGCAACAGGTTAAACCAGCCATCACCACGCACACACTCGGGGAGATCTCCTGTATGGCAACCTGGAGCACCATTGTCATGTATCATTTTTACATCTTTACAATAAACCGCTCTTCCAACACCACCACCCTGCGTCTTTGTGTGGAGGAGCCTAATTAAAGTCACCTAGGTGGAGTGTAGCATTGTCGTTGCTAGACGGACCTCTGCAGGTTGACTTCTGCCTCGGCGGGTCTGTGCGAGGGTGTTTTGGTGACCGCGAGGACAAAAGCTCGCGGACAAAGCATGGTCGGCATGAAACTTTCTCCTTGAGACTCTTTTTGTTGTGAACGTGTCAGGCATCTTCCTGTGTACACTTCCTGTACATACGTGTTCTGTGCATCTTTGTCAATGCAAAGACCGTCCGTCTGCGCTGTGAACGTTCCATGTTCAATGTCAGAGCCTTAAAGCGACAACGACTGTTGACGACCTGGGCCAATCACAACCTTCAGACTTCATGGCAAATCAGGTTTATTATATGTGGCTTTTTTTTTTTTGGCTGTGGTTTGCTATCTGATGACATAGTCGAAGAGGTTGCGACATCTCTTCCCGTTAGGATACACTGATGTATCCTCGGTCCTCAAAACGATGTGGCGGCCGATGCAAGGCTCCTGGCGAGCAGCTTAAGCGATGCGAAAACGGAACAACGGCGGGTAATGTGGCAATCACATCTGGAGATTTAGGCAGGGAGCGCCAGTGACACTGCTAAAGACAGACTATTGGAATCCAGCCAGAGAGACCTGTCACACAACTCAGCTGTGACTCTGCTTCCTCAAGGCACAGGAGGTAGTGAAGGTCTGGCAACTTAAGGGTTGATGGTTCAAGTCCCGACTCTTCTGAGCATGAAAGACTCTACCGCAAACATGTGGCATGACATGTAAAGCATATTCAGTTGCCATAGTGCTGTAAAAATGCAAGGTCAATTTACATCCAATATTGTAGGAACTACAAATGTTGGTGTCGAAGGAGCAGGTTAAGATGTTAAAGCAGCTGTAGAGAATCAAAGGTGTAAAAAGATTTATGTCTGAAAAAGTTTGTTTTATGTGTTTACACAAGTGAATTGTGATGCCTTAAATCATTTTTCTACCGTAAAGTTGTGGAAAAACGATGTAGAGAACATGCCAAAACGTTTGCAAAAGATGAACTTGACAACCACATACACTAAAAGACATGTTTATCCAACTACTCTATTCTTACCTCATAGGTAGTGTAGCAATGCCAAAACATTAGCAATGCTCGAAAGAAGCGCACACTCTGTGTCTGCTGTGTCTGTTGCCTATTTAATTAAGCCATATAAATATCTTTGATATGCCAATTCAATTTAGCTCCATACGAACATATCTCCGCTTAGGCCTATTTAATATTCAGACGTGATTAGGACTGCTGTTTCGTTTATCTTACCGTGCCAGGATCCCTATTTTATCGACCGCGGATTCCATTCCGTGCGCGTCAGCGGAAAGTTCTGGAAGCCAGCGTGGGTTCTGACACGGTCAGCAGCAGGTGCGGCAGCGGAGCGCTGATTAGCATCTGGGAAAGTCTGACGCATTACGCGTCACACGGTGGCGGAGAGGCGCTGATGAGTCGAGTGATGGCGAACAGAAAGAACCATCGTCAGCCAGCCAGCGCTCTTTTTGACAACGCTGCCGCGCGGCGCACAGATTAGAAAAGAAATGTATCGCTAATTAAAACTTTTCCTGAAAAGGTGTCTAATTGAACACGCCGATTTAATAGCGCTTCAGAAGTACACAGCAGAACCGAGGCTGTGCCAGAGAGCGAGGGAGAGTGTAAAACAAATCTGCAAAAATGTGGAGCCGGCAGCTTGTCAAAAACACAACTTGATGTATGGCCTATCAAATTCAGCTTAATTGGTTTAATGGGAATTATGAGAAGAAGCTGTGAAAAGACTGCCTTATTTTATGCTAGTTTGGATGCCTTTTTTGGTGTTTCCAAATGTCCTTAATGAGTCACAAAATAATGAATTTCGCTTCAGAGTTGCAGAGGCTGAATGTAAAATAACTTCTCAAATGTAAATGGCAATTATGTCAAACAAAAGTGTGTCCTCTGATGGTTAGGCAAAATTTACTACTGACTGATCGCTAAAAGAGCTCAGTTTTATCCCGGAGAAAGACTACGTACATTTTATGTTTGCTTTGAGTTTGCTACATGTTACAATTACTTCCTTACTTCCTTACTTACTTAAAAGTTGACGTTGACAAGTCTCCTCAAAATATATAATCTTAATACCTCCGGTTTTTGCTTGACTTTGAACCCCGTGGTTGCGACCCAGCGCTGTCATTGTTAACGTGTTATAATGAGCGATGCTGTATGTGAAATGCGCCACTCGCCATTGCGTTATTCTATAAGTGTCTGAGAGGCTTAACCCTCTCTCTCATCAACATCAACCGCTGCCCAGACTGAGCGCCACACATCCACAGCCACCGAGACGCAGTCGAATCCCCTCACCATCAGTGTCTCTTCTTTGTGAAGGGCCACTGTTCGTCCCAGAGTTGAAAGGTCACAAACGGGTTGGAAGAGACTGGCAGAAACGTAGGTTTTACAACTGTATTCACTAAATGACAGCCTTATTATATAGTAACAGTGACACAATGGCAAAATACAAAGAAATATTTTAGGTTCACTGTACCTTCAAGACATGTCCTCCCCGTGCAAGCAGCTCCTGGTTCCATTGCCATTGTTTGGAGTGGCTACATTGTGGTATACCTTTCAGAGGGATAAGCTGGGTGTGGAGACAGGAGAATAATTCTCCACAGTGAAAGAGCTGTGTTGAGCCGTGTAGGAGTGAGTCTGAAGCGGTCGTATCATTAGCAACGTTAGCAACAGCAGTCCCCAGTAAAACAATCACACTCAGACCGTGAATGATTCACTTTGAATAGCGGATGAGAGCACCTGTATGTGTGTGAATTCCTTTTTCTTTAACCGATAAGGTGAAACCTTGCTAAACGCCGGTGAAAAACATTACAAAATGAAATGGTAGATGAGTGTGAACTGACTTGCCAGCAAATAATATTATCGTAGACCCCAGAAAACCTTGCCTGGCGCTGCATTGCTGTCCCCAAAGTATTAGTTGTTGTTGTGGGAATTCGTGAGGATTTTACACAATGTAAGCACAATATTAACTAAAAGGATATTGACACAGGTTCTCTTCACACAGCAAGACTAGATAATAAGGCTGCATCAACGGCCCCTTGTCATTTTTGTCAATATTGTGCTTGAATTGAGTATATATTTACAGTCAAATTTGCATGAAATCGAATTAGGAGAAAATTGGCACTGGTGTCCATTTTAGGTGTCCATGTCTGCAGGTCTGGGGCCCGGTTTAAATGCAGACACGATAGACTAAATGGTCTTTAAAAAGATGAGATTTAATACTTCTGGACGTTTTGCAAAGTGGTTGTGGGGGGAACTGTCATACGTGGCGCATGTACCCTCCCTAGCCCCCTGGACCTGGCACTGCTAAAGGTCAAGGGTGCCATTCCGGCCAGGGCTGGTTCATAACTCAAGGCCCCGGGAGACCTGTCATCTCTTCCGGCTCATTAAGCTTCAGTCTACATGAAATCAAATGTCACCATTTACTCACACGTGCTGCCAATTACCCTCAAGGACTCCCTCACTTTCAAACACACCTGGAATCACGACAGCAGGCTTGATTAGTAACCAAGTAGACTGAGCTAAAATAAGGGTAGATCCAGCACTGGATTGGACCATGGTGCAGCTGGGCGGGGATAATACGTGGAGTCTGATTGAAGGTCTGTAGATCGAGAATGAAAGAGTTTCTGAAAGGCCAATATCAAACAGCAAATCAAACGTTTTGCTTAAGAAAAAAAAAAAACAACAACAACATCCATTTAGAAGCATGGTTCGCTGCCAAGACTTTACAGCAAAGTAAATAGCATGCAAATATACAAAACATATTAAAAAGACATTTAAAATACATGACAAATTGCACAGCAGATTCTCTCATTAGGGAGTCACACCTAACAGGGAGCGTAATGCTTTGAAACGACAGCACACAAGACTAATCAGTAGACCTAACAGCTGTCAAGCTTTCATTCACACATCACGGAGACTAATTACACTAGAAAATAAATGGGCTCCAGTTTTTTTTGTTGCACAGCCTCCCTCTCCTTTCTGCTGTCGGATTTAATTCTCGCTGCCTGATGACTTTTATCCAGGCAGCCAGTCAGCATCTGTAGAACCTCCCCCTGCCATCTCTCCCAACGCTGCATCCGCAACACACACACACGCACGGCAACACACACACACACACACACACACAGCAACACGCACACAAACACACATGCACAGCAACATGCATGGCAACACACACACACACACACACAGCAACACGCACTGCAACACACACACACACAAACATGCACGGCAACACACACACACACACACAGCAACACACACACACACAGCAACACACACTATAACACACACACAGCAACACGCATGACAACACACACACACACAGCAAAATGCACTGCAATACATACACGTGCACACACACATACACACACACACACACAGACACACCCAACCACCCACAGAGCAACACATAGTGAGAGAGATCCAGAGATCCAAAGACAGAAACACACACACACACACACACAGGGAGTGTGTGACTCCTCTGTGTGTGCTGTGCTGATATTGAAAGTGAAAATGTGTCTAGTCTGGGCTAGTGCTTCGGATGATTCTTCTGTTCTGGCTCCCTGTGGAGCGCATTGGTTAGACCACGAGACGGTCTGACCTAATGCTGTTCTACGTGTTCCACTCACTGTCTCGTTAAGGGAATGCCGTGCATTATTTAACATCGGTGCATAGTGGATCTATTTCACTGTTTCTATGTCGTTCTATTGCCCTCAACTATGACCAGCGTTTCCTCCCAGGGAAATCAAAGTCATATTTTATTCAACCGCATCCCTTGAGTGTTCACTCCTCTTTGACCCTCTTTGAGAGGGGTGAACCCAATTGCAAGGGGAAACACTCCAGACTCATTGGTTCCCCTTGAGAAAGTGTTTGGGAATGATTGTTCTTCTGTGGTGTTTGACCACCCGCCTAGCGCCTATACTGCCTTGGCCTGTTTGAGCATTTCAATCCTTTCTGCGTTCTCGTGTGGATGGAGAGATTTCCTAAATCTCTGTTGCTGTGGACAGGAATTAATTTGAAAGCAGAGGTTTTCCATTGCCTTGTAATACCTGCCTTTAGTCTGCAGCGCAATGCATCTTCATGCATGTGTGCACGTGTGTGCAGGTGTGTGAGTGTGCGTGGGTGTACGCATGTGAGTGTGTGCGTGTGTGTAGGCACATGTATATGTGTGTGCGTGTGCGTGCGTGCGTGTGTGTGTGTTACGACATCCTCTGCCTCCACCTAGCTGCGCCGGCTACCACTACCCCAAGTGCACTCTGTCTACTCACCTGTCTTTAATCTCCAATCAGCGGCCCCTATTTCTTCCCTGTTCACCAAGCAGCCGGCGCCAGTTCGTTGTTTACGCTCTACGAGTCAGTACTTTGTCCCAGCTTATCTTGTTCTCTGCTTGCCTGTCCCAGCCTGCCCTTAAAAAAAAAAAGGGCTGACTCGCCAGTAACTCGAGGGGTCCTGGCGAGTCGAACTCTTGATCCCTCGGCCCCCCGCCCTGTCCTGGACTCCGTCCTCTTATGGCAGGATCAGTCTCTTCCCCTGTCAGTTCTCCTGGATTCGGGAGCGGACGAATCTATTATCGATAGAGAGCTCGTCAGGCGACTCGGGATTGAGACTACCCCTTTAGATTCCCCCATCGTAGCCCAGTCCCTCAATGGAGAGACACTCGCCCGGATCGACCGCCGGACAGTGCCATTGTCACTGGTTGTCTCCGGAATCCACCGTGAGTCACTCTCCTTGCACGTAATCGACTGTCCTCTCACCCCAGTAGTCTTGGGCTTTCCCTGGTTACAGCGTCACAACCCGCACATGGACTGGAAGGAGAGTAGGATCTCCTCCTGGAGTCCATTTTCCCTCGCCCATTGTTTGCGTTCCGCCAAACCCCCCTTCACTCCAGAGTCCTTACCTCCTCCTCCTTCCGACCTTTCCTCCGTTCCTGTGGTGTACCATGACCTTGGAGAGGTTTTTAGTAAGGCCCGCGCTCTTTCTTTACCCCCCCCACTGCCCATACGACTGCGCCATCAACCTCCTCCCCGGAGCTCCCCTGCTGTATAATCTTTCCCATCCCGAGCGTGAGCCGATGGAACTATACATCCAGGAGTCCCTGGCCGCTGGAATAATCCGTCCCTCCTCTTCCCCGGTAGGTGTGGGTTTTTTCTTTGTTTCTAAGAAGGATCGCTCCCTCCGTCCTTGCATTGATTACCGTGGCTTAAACAATATCACTGTGAAAAACAAGTATCTCCTACCCCTGATTAGCTCCGCCTTCGTCCCCCTCCACGGGGCGAGGTTCTTTTCAAGACTCGACCTACGCAACGCCTACCATCTGGTACGCATTCGGTAGGGGGACGAGTGGAAGACGGCCTTCAACACCCCGCTCGGCCACTTCGAATATCTGGTCATGCCGTTTGGTCTCACTAATGCCCCAGCTGTATTCCAGGCCCTAGTCAACGACGTCCTCCGGGACCTACTGAACCGGATGGTTTTCGTTCATTTGGACGATATTCTCGTTTTCTCCCGTTCGCTAGAGGAACATACGGTCCACGTTCGGCAGGTTCTTCAGCGACTTCTAGAGAACCGCCTCTACGCAAAAGCAGAGAAATGCGAATTCCAAGTGTCTTCCACCACTTTTCTGGGGTACATCATCGGTCAGGGGGAAACAAGGATGGACCCTTCGAAGGTCTCGGCGGTGGCCGAGTGGCCTATTCCTACATCGCGTAAGCGGCTGCAACAGTTCCTGGGGTTTGCCAACTTCTACCGCCGCTTCATCTGGGGCTATAGCCAGATTGCTGCCTCCCTCACTGCTTTGACGTCCACCAAGAGTCCTTTCCTGTGGACATCTGAGGCCAACACGGCCTCCAGAACCTCAAGGAACGCTTTGTGTCGGCCCCCATTCTTGTCCAACCGGACCCCACTCTCCAATTCGTGGTGGAGGTCGATGCGTCCGACTCTGGCGTGGCCGCCGTCCTCTCCCAGCGTTCCCCAACTGATCAAAAGCTACACCCTTGTGTCTTTTTCTCCCGTTGCCTGACTCCCCCCGAGAGGAACTACGACGTGGGAAACCGGGAGCTACTGGCGGCCAAGCTTGCGCTCGAGGAGTGGCGGCACTGGCTGGAGGGCGCTGAGCTGCCATTCACGGTCTGGACGGATCACCGCAACCTGTCCTACATCCAGTCCGCGAAGAGGTTAAACTCTCGCCAAGCCAGGTGGGCCCTGTTTTTTGGACAGTTTGCAATTTTACCCTCACCTTCCTTCCAGGGTAGAGAAACATCAAACCGGACGCCCTGTCCCGCCTCTTCTCCGCAGAGGACCCCAATCCGGATCCTGAGCCAATCCTCTCTCCCTCCTGTTTGATCGCCACACTCACCTGGGAAGTGGAGTTCGCCGTCCGCCGAGCCCAGGGGCGCCAGCGCGATCCCGGTACTGGACCTCCCAATCGCTTGTTTGTCCCCGATACGGAATGCACAAGGGTCCTAACCTGGGCACACTCCTCCAACCTCACCTGTAACCCAGGTGTAATTCGCACCTTGGACTTCCTCCGACGGCGGTTTTGGTGGCCTACTGTGGACGCTGACGTCCGTTCCTTTGTCGCTGTGTGCTCGACCTGCGCCCGCAACAAGACCTCCACTCGGTCCCGCTCCGGCCTACTCCGACCCCTAACCAGCCCCAGCCAACCCTGGTCACACATTGCTCTGGACTTTGTTACCGGTCTCCCTCCCTCAGAAGGTTTTACCACAATCCTCACCAGAATTGACCGCTTCTCCAAATCTGCACATTTCCTGGCCCTTCCCAAACTGCCTTCCACCCGTGAGACCGCAGACCTCCTGGTGGCCCATGTGTTCCGCCTTCATGGCATCCCGGTGGACGTCCTGTCGGACCGAGGCCCCCAGTTCACCTCCCAGGTCTGGCGCACCTTCCTAGCTGCTCTGGATTACTATTTTATGCCAAGCCACAATTGTATTAAATTAGTGTCTGGTATGATATGCATTTTTCCAGAGAGTTGGAAAAAGATAAATACATTTCTCTTTTATGCATGCAAAATGTCCTGTATGTCCTGGTCCAGTGTAGAATGGGTAGTGCAGAAATGTAGTGCTCAATGAAGAACCTTTGAGTTAAAGGACCAGCGTTGATGTTTCCCAAGCAGGGAGGTCAAGATCTACTCAGTATCCCACATTTGACCAAATGTGGCCACCACGTTTGTCAAGTGCAGCTTAATGTTAGGTTTTGAGATTTTAATGTCCCTTCATAGTCTGACCTAGTGCCCTTAATGTGGTCAAGTAGTCCTTTTCAACTGATTGATCAGGCATTATATTAAAGCGACTATTGATATTGTTAAAGATGTGCCCATTTCCAGCACAGGATTTGTTCTTATAAATGACAATTCATTTCTTGGTTTTAGTTATGCTTTTTATATATCCAGTTAACAAGACACCACCTATTAAGTCATCCAGTGGACATCCTGAAGGAAGGAACCCTAGCGATGTCACGTGAAAAAAGTGTAAATTGTTACCTCCTACAAGATTATAGGAGGCGTTCAGTTATCAGCTTTGGATACCTGGGTTCCAGAGATGAAAGCTGGACCCAGGAAGAACCCTCTAGACCTAGCAGAAGGCCCCTCCACATTTAGACCTTTAAAAGAGCTTTCCTACTTCTAGCAGGAGGCATCTACACCTCTAGCAGGAGACATCTATACCTCTACCAGGAGGCTTTTCCTCCATTACATGGCTGCCCATGTTTCAAAGGGTCCTGGAGTTGCGGTCTCGTGACATTAGCTCCTGTGCGTTGTCCAGAGCCCCCCCACTCACTCTGAAACACTAGTCCAGAGTAGCAACTACAGTCAATACGTCCTTTCGATACTACGAAAATAGCACCATCATGTAATACTCCAGCTAAGACATCCAGGAGCATGCTACTCAAGACCTAGAAAAGAGAGCCCCTAGTAAACCACTTGGTGGTGCTTTTAAAATTCTAAAAACATATTCCAGCAATTGTCTTCCTTAGATTAGCCAATAAAACAACTGTTTAAAATGGATAATTTTATTATTTTTCAGTAAAAGTTACTGACCACTTCATATCACGTTTTCAATTATGCAAACGTCCCTAATGTAAAGGTCGTAAGGTACAACTTCTGTGTTACAGTGGTAAACGCAAGAGCTGCTGCTGGGTCTTGTAGCTACGAGGCCACTGCTGGGGCCAAGAGGTCACTACTGGGGCTTGGGGCCAGGAGGCCACTGCTGCTGCTCCTGCTGGGGCCAGGAAGCCACTGCTCCTGCTGAGGCTTTGGGCCAGGAGGCCACTGCTCCTGCTCCTGCTGAGGCTTGGGGCCAGGAGGCCACTGCTGGGGCTGGTAGCCACGAGGCTGCTGCTGCAGGGGGGTCTTGGGGACAGGAGGCCGCTGCTCCTGCTGATGCTGATGCTTGTGGCCAGGAGGCCGATGCTCCTGCTTGGAGCCAGGAGGCCAATGCTGCTGGGGTGGCTGGTAGCCACGAGGCCGCTGCTGCAGGGGGCGCTTGGGGACAGGAGGCCGCTGCTCCTGCTGATGCTGATGCTTGTGGCCAGGAGGCCGATGCTCCTGCTTGGGGCCAGGAGGCCACAGCTGCTGGGGTGGCTGGTAGCCACGAGGCCGCTGCTGCAGGGGGTGCTTGGGGACAGGAGGCCGCTGCTCCTGCTGATGCTGATGCTTGGGGCCATGAGGCCGATGCTCCTGCTGATGCTTGGGGCCAGGAGGCCACTGCTGCTTGGGTGGCTGGTAGCCACGAGGCCGCTGCTGCAAGGGGCGCTTGGGGACAGGAGGCCGCTGCTCCTGCTGATGCTTGGGGCCAGGAGGCCGATGCTCCTGCTGATGATGATGCTTGGGGCCAGGAGGCCACTGCTGCTGGGGCGGCTGGTAGCCACGAGGCCGCTGCTGCAGGGGGCGCTTGGGGCCAGGAGGCCGCTGCTCCTGCTGATGCTGGGGCGGCTGGTAGACACGAGGCCACTGCTGCTGGGGCGGCTGGTAGACACGAGGCCACTGCTGCAGGGGGGGCTGGTAGCCACGAGGCTGCTGCTGGGCTACATAGCTAAGCTTCTCCGGCTCAGCAAACACGATCCTGTAAGCTGTTATGCATACTTGTTAGCACATGGATGCCTGCCTGTTTAAAATACTTTAACATTAAACTCACCTTGTACTTGACACCCCACAGCAAGCAGAAAAGACAATTGCAGTGCCCTGGTAGAGGAATAAAAGAAAATGTAATTAGCCCATGCCACTGATTAATCACTGCATAAAGTACTCAAAAATAAACAAATCACCTTATTAGTAAAGCCATGGTTGCTGTGGAGGGCAACTATAGTAAAACCTGGCACAACAAATACAACTCCACTGAAATGAGAAATGTCTTACTATAGCATCAACTCAGCTTATGAAGGTTTAAAGAATTATCGACATCCAATCACATTGTTCTCTGTCACTGATTGGTTTGAAACAAGGTGCAACTCAATCATAATCACTGTGCCTAATGACTTGGGACAGCTGACTTGACTTCTATACAAGATGTTCATGATGGAGGCCGTTGGGATCAGGATTATGCATATGTTCTTATGTATATATATGAGGAAACTATATGTATGAACGCACTTGAAGCAATATGATATAGAGCGGGAAAAATTATACGTGTATTAGAGATGCACACAGTGTTTGGTAGAGAAAAATAAGATGTTGATTAGCGTGGCTTGTAATGGCTAATCCACATCCCACTAAGTGGTTAACTAGGGGCCCTCCGTTCTAGATCTTGTTGACAGTATCATGCTCCTGGATGTATTAGTTGGAGTATTACATGATGTTGCTACTTTAGTAGTGTTGAAAGGACGTACTTAATGTATTGACTGTAGTTCCTAGTCTTGAGTAGTGTTTTAGTGTGTTTCAGAGTGAGTGGGGGGTTCTGGACATCTTACATGAGGAGTTCACCTCCAGGACCCTTTTCAATACGGTCTGGGCAGCCACGTAATAGAGGAGAAGCCTTCTGCTAGACGTCTAGAGTAGAGAAGCCTCCTGCTAGAGATCTAGTAGTGTCCTGCTAGAGGTGGAGAAGCTAGAGAGTCTGCAAAACCACAAGCCAACTGTCGAAAATCTGCAAAAACCACAAACCATTCGTAGAAAGTTCCTGTGTACTGCAAAAATTGTGCTAATGCAGTTTGAACTGGAGGTGCAAGGTTGCAGCTCTAGTAAAGGGTGTCTGAGCAAAGATGGACATCACTGTGAGTCTGTGACCATCACTGTTTTGCTCCACAATCAGTCGTTATTCTGAATATTTTGTATTTCAGGATAACGTTTTTAAATACTAATTGTGCACAACTAATTGTTTTGGTGAAAACACTTCTGCTGCTAAACAATCTGCAAGTCCTGTCAAAAAAAATGTGTGACATTTGTCTTACTTCAACTTTTACCAAGTAGTCATGTTACAATTACTATTTTATGCCAAGCCACAATTGTATTAAATTAGTTTTGCCAGAGAGTTGGAAAAAGATAAATACATTTCTTTTTTATGCATGCAAAATGTCCTGTATGTCCTGGTCCATTGTAGAACGGGTAGTGCAGAAATGTAGTGCTCAATGAAGAACCTTTGAGTTAAAGGACCAGCGTTGATGTTTCCCAAGCAGGGAGGTCAAGATCTACTCAGTATCCCACATTTGACCAAATGTGGCCACCACGTTTGTCAAGTGCACCTTAATGTTAGGTTTTGAGATTTTAATGTCCCTTCGTAGTCTGACCTAGCGCCCTTAATGTGGTCAAGTAGTCCTTTTCAACTGATTGATCAGGCATTATATTACAGCGACTATTGATATTGTTAAAGATGTGCCCATTTCCAGCACAGGATTTGTTCTTATAAATGACAATTCATTTCTTGGGTTTAGTTATGCTTTTTATATATCCAGTTAACATGACACCACCTATTAAGTCATCCAGTGGACATCCTGAAGGAAGGAACCCTAGCGATGTCACGTGAATAAAGTGTAAATTGTTACCTCCTACAAGATCGTAGGAGGCGTTCAGTTATCAGCTTTGGATACCTGGGTTCCAGAGATGAAAGCTGGACCCAGGAAGAACCCTCTAGACCTAGCAGAAGGCCCCTCCACATTTAGACCTTTAAAAGAGCTTTCCTACTTCTAGCAGGAGGCATCTACACCTCTAGCAGGAGACATCTATACCTCTACCAGGAGGCTTTTCCTCCATTACATGGCTGCCCATGTTTCAAAGGGTCCTGGAGTTGCAGTCTCGTGACATTAGCTCTTGTACGTTGTCCAGAGCCCCCCCACTCACTCTGAAACACTAGTCCAGAGTAGCAACTACAGTCAATACGTCCTTTCGATACTACGAAAATAGCACCATCATGTAATACTCCAGCTAAGACATCCAGGAGCATGCTACTCAAGATCTAGAATGGAGAGCCCCTAGTAAACCACTTGGTGGTGCTTTTAAAATTCTAAAAACATATTCCAGCAATTGTCTTCCTTAGATTAGCCAATAAAACAACTGTTTAAAATGGACAATTTTATTATTTTTCTGTAACAGTTACTGACCACTTCATATCACGTTTTCAATTATGCAAACGTCCCTAATGTAAAGGTCGTAAGGTACAACTTCTGTGTTACAGTGGTAAACGCAAGAGCTGCTGCTGGGGCTTGTAGCTACGAGGCCACTGCTGGGGCCAGGAGGTCACTACTGGGGCTTGGGGCCAGGAGGCCACTGCTGCTGCTCCTGCTGAGGCTTTGGGCCAGGAAGCCACTGCTGCTGCTCCTGCTGAGGCTTGGGGCCAGGAGGCCACTGCTGCGGCTCCTGCTGAGGCTTGGGGCCAGGAGGCCACTGCTGGGGCTGGTAGCCACGAGGCCGCTGCTGCAGGGGGCGCTTGGGGACAGGAGGCCGCTGCTCCTGCTGATGCTTGTGGCCAGGAGGCCGATGCTCCTGCTTGGGGCCTGGAGGCCACAGCTGCTGGGGTGGCTGGTAGCCACGAGGCCGCTGCTGCAGGGGGCGCTTGGGGACAGGAGGCCGCTGCTCCTGCTGATGCTGATGCTTGGGGCCAGGAGGCCGATGCTCCTGCTGATGCTTGGGGCCAGGAGGCCACTGCTGCTGGGGTGGCTGGTAGCCACGAGGCCGCTGCTGCAGGGGGCGCTTGGGGACAGGAGGCCGCTGCTCCTGCTGATGCTTGGGGCCATGAGGCCGATGCTCCTGCTGATGCTTGAGGCCAGGAGGCCACTGCTGCTGGGGTGGCTGGAAGCCACGAGGCGTCTGCTGCAAGGGGAGCTCGGGGACAGGAGGCCGCTGCTCCTGCTGATGCTTGGGGCCAGGAGGCCGATGCTCCTGCTGATGCTGATGCTTGTGGCCAGGAGGCCGATGCTCCTGCTTGGGGCCAGGAGGCCACAGCTGCTGGGGTGGCTTGTAGCCACGAGGCCGCTGCTGCAGGGGGCGCTTGGGGACAGGAGGCCGCTGCTCCTGCTGATGGTGATGCTTGGGGCCAGGAGGCCGATGCTCCTGCTGATGCTTGGGGCCAGGAGGCCACTGCTGCTGGGGTGGCTGGTAGCCACGAGGCCGCTGCTGCAGGGGGCGCTTGGGGACAGGAGGTCGCTGCTCCTGCTGATGCTTGGGGCCATGAGGCCGATGCTCCTGCTGATGCTTGGGGCCATGAGGCCACTGCTGCTGGGGCGGCTGGTAGCCACGAGGCTGCTGCTGCAGGGGGTGCTTGGGGCCAGGAGGCCGCTGCTCCTGCTGATGCTTGGGGCCAGGAGGCCACTGCTGCAGGGGGGGCTGGTAGCCACGAGGCTGCTGCTGCAGGGGGGGCTGGTAGCCACGAGGCTGCTGCTGGGCTACATAGCTAAGCTTCTCTGGCTCAGCAAACACAATCCTGTAAGCTGTTATGCATACTTGTTAGCACATGGATGCCTGCCTGTTTAAAATACTTTAACATTAAACTCACCTTGTACTTGACACCCCACAGCAAGCAGAAAAGACAATTGCAGTGCCCTGGTAGAGGAATAAAAGAAAATGCAATTAGCCCATGCCACTGATTAATCACTGCATAAAGTACTCAAAAATTAACAAATCACCTTATTAGTAAAGCCATGGTTGCTGTGGAGGGCAACTATAGTAAAACCTGGCACAACAAATACAACTCCACTGAAATGAGAAATGTCTCAATATAGCATCAACTCAGCTTATGAAGGTTTAAAGAATTATCGACATCCAATCACATTGTTCTCTGTCACTGATTGGTTTGAAACAAGGTGCAACTCAATCATAATCACTGTGCCTAATGACTTGGGACAGCTGACTTGACTTCTATACAAGATGTTCATGATGGAGGCCGTTGGGATCAGGATTATGCATATGTTCTCATGTATATATATGAGGAAACTATATGTATGAACGCACTTGAAGCAATATGATATAGAGCGGGAAAAATGATAAGTGTATTAGAGATGCACACAGTGTTTGGTAGAGAAAAATAAGATGTTGATTAGCGTGGCTTGTAATGGCTAATCCACATCCCACTAAGTGGTTAACTAGGGGCCCTCCGTTCTAGATCTTGTTGACAGTATCATGCTCCTGGATGTATTAGTTGGAGTATTACATGATGTTGCTACTTTAGTAGTGTTGAAAGGACGTACTTAATGTATTGACTGTAGTTCCTAGTCTTGAGTAGTGTTTTAGTGTGTTTCAGAGTGAGTGGGGGGTTCTGGACATCTTACATGAGGAGTTCACCTCCAGGACCCTTTTCAATACGGTCTGGGCAGCCACGTAATAGAGGAGAAGCCTTCTGCTAGACGTCTAGAGTAGAGAAGCCTCCTGCTAGAGATCTAGTAGTGTCCTGCTAGAGGTGGAGAAGCTAGAGAGTCTGCAAAACCACAAGCCAACTGTCGAAAGTCTGCAAAAACCACAAACCATTCGTAGAAAGTTCCTGTGTACTGCAAAAATTGTGCTAATGCAGTTTGAACTGGAGGTGCAAGGTTGCAGCTCTAGTAAACGGTGTCTGAGCAAAGATGCACATCACTGTGAGTCTGTGACCATCACTGTTTTGCTCCACAATCAGTCGTTATTCTGAATATTTTGTATTTCAGGATAAAGTTTTTAAATACTAATTGTGCACAACTAATTGTTTTGGTGAAAACACTTCTGCTGCTAAACAATCTGCAAGTCCTGTCAAAAAGAATGTGTGACATTTGTCTTACTTCAACTTTTACCAAGTAGTCATGTTACAATTACTATTTTATGCCAAGCCACAATTGTATTAAATTAGTTTTGCCAGAGAGTTGGAAAAAGATAAATACATCTCTTTTTTATGCATGCAAAATGTCCTGTATGTCCTGGTCCAGTGTAGAACGGGTAGTGCAGAAATGTAGTGCTCAATGAAGAACCTTTGAGTTAAAGGACCAGCGTTGATGTTTCCCAAGCAGGGAGGTCAAGATCTACTCAGTATCCCACATTTGACCAAATGTGGCCACCACGTTTGTCAAGTGCACCTTAATGTTAGGTTTTGAGATTTTAATGTCCCTTCATAGTCTGACCTAGCGCCCTTAATGTGGTCAAGTAGTCCTTTTCAACTGATTGATCAGGCATTATATTACAGCGACTACTGATATTGTTAAAGATGTGCCCATTTCCAGCACAGGATTTGTTCTTATAAATGACAATTCATTTCTTGGGTTTAGTTATGCTTTTTATATATCCAGTTAACAAGAAACCACCTATTAAGTCATCCAGTGGACATCCTGAAGGAAGGAACCCTAGCGATGTCACGTGAATAAAGTGTAAATTGTTACCTCCTACAAGATCGTAGGAGGCGTTCAGTTATCAGCTTTGGATACCTGGGTTCCAGAGATGAAAGCTGGACCCAGGAAGAGCCCTCTAGACCTAGCAGAAGGCCCCTCCACATTTAGACCTTTAAAAGAGCTTTCCTACTTCTAGCAGGAGGCATCTACACCTCTAGCAGGAGACATCTATACCTCTACCAGGAGGCTTTTCCTCCATTACATGGCTGCCCATGTTTCAAAGGGTCCTGGAGTTGCAGTCTCGTGACATTAGCTCTTGTACGTTGTCCAGAGCCCCCCCACTCACTCTGAAACACTAGTCCAGAGTAGCAACTACAGTCAATACGTCCTTTCGATACTACAAAAATAGCCCCACCATGTAATACTCCAGCTAAGACATCCAGGAGCATGCTACTCAAGATCTAGAATGGAGAGCCCCTAGTAAACCACTTGGTGGTGCTTTTAAAATTCTAAAAACATATTCCAGCAATTGTCTTCCTTAGATTAGCCAATAAAACAACTGTTTAAAATGGACAATTTTATTATTTTTCTGTAACAGTTACTGACCACTTCATATCACGTTTTCAATTATGCAAACGTCCCTAATGTAAAGGTCGTAAGGTACAACTTCTGTGTTACAGTGGTAAACGCAAGAGCTGCTGCTGGGGCTTGTAGCTACGAGGCCACTGCTGGGGCCAGGAGGTCACCACTGGGCCTTGGGGCCAGGAGGCCACTGCTGCTGCTCCTGCTGAGGCTTGGGGCCAGGAGGCCACTGCTGCGGCTCCTGCTGAGGCTTGGGGCCTGGAGGCCACTGCTGGGGCTGGTAGCCACGAGGCCGCTGCTGCAGGGGGCGCTTGGGGACAGGAGGCCGCTGCTCCTGCTGATGCTTGTGGCCAGGAGGCCGATGCTCCTGCTTGGGGCCAGGAGGCCACTGCTGCTGGGGTGGCTGGTAGCCACGAGGCCGCTGCTGCAGGGGGCGCTTGGGGACAGGAGGCCGCTGCTCCTGCTGATGCTGATGCTTGGGGCCAGGAGGCCGATGCTCCTGCTTGGGGCCAGGAGGCCACTGCTGCTGGGGTGGCTGGTAGCCACGAGGCCGCTGCTGCAGGGGGCGCTTGGGGACAGGAGGCCGCTGCTCCTGCTGATGCTGATGCTTGGGGCCAGGAGGCCGATGCTCCTGCTTGGGGCCAGGAGGCCACTGCTGCTGGGGTGGCTGGTAGCCACGAGGCCGCTGCTGCAGGGGGCGCTTGGGGACAGGAGGCCGCTGCTCCTGCTGATGCTTGGGGCCATGAGGCCAATGCTCCTGCTGATGCTTGGGGCCAGGAGGCCACTGCTGCTGGGGTGGCTGGTAGCCACGAGGCCGCTGCTGCAAGGGGCGCTTGGGGACAGGAGGCCACTGCTCCTGCTGATGCTTGGGGCCAGGAGGCCGATGCTCCTGCTGGTGCTGATGCTTGGGGCCAGGAGGCCACTGCTGCTGGGGTGGCTGGTAGCCACGAGGCCGCTGCTGCAGGGGGCGCTTGGGGACAGGAGGCCGCTGCTCCTGCTGATGCTTGGGGCCAGGAGGCCACTGCTGCAGGGGCGGCTGGTAGCCATGAGGCCGCTGCTGCAGGGGGCGCTTGGGGCCAGGAGGCCGCTGCTCCTGCTGATGCTGATGCTTGGGCCCAGGAGGCAACTGCTGCAGGGGGGGCAGGTAGCCACGAGGCTGCTGCTGCAGGGGGGGCTGGTAGCCACGAGGCTGCTGCTGGGCTACATAGCTAAGCTTCTCTGGCTCAGCAAACACGATCCTGTAAGCTGTTATGCATACTTGTTAGCACATGGATGCCTGCCTGTTTAAAATACTTTAACATTAAACTCACCTTGTACTTGACACCCCACAGCAAGCAGAAAAGACAATTGCAGTGCCCTGGTAGAGGAATAAAAGAAAATGCAATTAGCCCATGCCACTGATTAATCACTGCATAAAGTACTCAAAAATAAACAAATCACCTTATTAGTAAAGCCATGGTTGCTGTGGAGGGCAACTATAGTAAAACCTGGCACAACTAATACAACTCCACTGAAATGAGAAATGTCTTAATATAGCATCAACTCAGCTTATGAAGGTTTAAAGAATTATCAACATCCAATCACATTGTTCTCTGTCACTGATTGGTTTGAAACAAGGTGCAACTCAATCATAATCACTGTGCCTAATGACTTAGGACAGCTGACTTGACTTCTATACAAGATGTTCATGATGGAGGCCGTTGGGATCAGGATTATGCATATGTTCTTATGTATATATATGAGGAAACTATATGTATGAACGCACTTGAAGCAATATGATATAGAGCGGGAAAATGATAAGTGTATTAGAGATGCACACAGTGTTTGGTAGAGAAAAATAAGATGTTGATTAGCGTGGCTTGTAATGGCTAATCCACATCCCACTAAGTGGTTAACTAGGGGCCCTCCGTTCTAGATCTTGTTGACAGTATCATGCTCCTGGATGTATTAGTTGGAGTATTACATGATGTTGCTACTTTAGTAGTGTTGAAAGGACGTACTTAATGTATTGACTGTAGTTCCTAGTCTTGAGTAGTGTTTTAGTGTGTTTCAGAGTGAGTGGGGGGTTCTGGACATCTTACATGAGGAGTTCACCTCCAGGACCCTTTTCAATACGGTCTGGGCAGCCACGTAATAGAGGAGAAGCCTTCTGCTAGACGTCTAGAGTAGAGAAGCCTCCTGCTAGAGATCTAGTAGTGTCCTGCTAGAGGTGGAGAAGCTAGAGAGTCTGCAAAACCACAAGCCAACTGTCGAAAGTCTGCAAAAACCACAAACCATTCGTAGAAAGTTCCTGTGTACTGCAAAAATTGTGCTAATGCAGTTTGAACTGGAGGTGCAAGGTTGCAGCTCTAGTAAAGGGTGTCTGAGCAAAGATGCACATCACTGTGAGTCTGTGACCATCACTGTTTTGCTCCACAATCAGTCGTTATTCTGAATATTTTGTATTTCAGGATAAAGTTTTTAAATACTAATTGTGCACAACTAATTGTTTTGGTGAAAACACTTCTGCTGCTAAACAATCTGCAAGTCCTGTCAAAAAGAATGTGTGACATTTGTCTTACTTCAACTTTTACCAAGTAGTCATGTTACAATTACTATTTTATGCCAAGCCACAATTGTATTAAATTAGTTTTGCCAGAGAGTTGGAAAAAGATAAATACATTTCTTTTTTATGCATGCAAAATGTCCTGTATGTCCTGGTCCAGTGTAGAACGGGTAGTGCAGAAATGTAGTGCTCAATGAAGAACCTTTGAGTTAAAGGACCAGCGTTGATGTTTCCCAAGCAGGGAGGTCAAGATCTACTCAGTATCCCACATTTGACCAAATGTGGCCACCACGTTTGTCAAGTGCACCTTAATGTTAGGTTTTGAGATTTTAATGTCCCTTCATAGTCTGACCTAGCGCCCTTAATGTGGTCAAGTAGTCCTTTTCAACTGATTGATCAGGCATTATATTACAGCGACTATTGATATTGTTAAAGATGTGCCCATTTCCAGCACAGGATTTGTTCTTATAAATGACAATTCATTTCTTGGGTTTAGTTATGCTTTTTATATATCCAGTTAACAAGACACCACCTATTAAGTCATCCAGTGGACATCCTGAAGGAAGGAACCCTAGCGATGTCACGTGAATAAAGTGTAAATTGTTACCTCCTACAAGATCGTAGGAGGCGTTCACTTATCAGCTTTGGATACCTGGGTTCCAGAGATGAAAGCTGGACCCAGGAAGAACCCTCTAGACCTAGCAGAAGGCCCCTCCACATTTAGACCTTTAAAAGAGCTTTCCTACTTCTAGCAGGAGGCATCTACACCTCTAGCAGGAGACATCTATACCTCTACCAGGAGGCTTTTCCTCCATTACATGGCTGCCCATGTTTCAAAGGGTCCTGGAGTTGCAGTCTCGTGACATTAGCTCTTGTACGTTGTCCAGAGCCCCCCCACTCACTCTGAAACACTAGTCCAGAGTAGCAACTACAGTCAATACGTCCTTTCGATACTACGAAAATAGCACCATCATGTAATACTCCAGCTAAGACATCCAGGAGCATGCTACTCAAGATCTAGAATGGAGAGCCCCTAGTAAACCACTTGGTGGTGCTTTTAAAATTCTAAAAACATATTCCAGCAATTGTCTTCCTTAGATTAGCCAATGAAACAACTGTTTAAAATGGATAATTTTATTATTTTTCTGTAACAGTTACTGACCACTTCATATCACGTTTTCAATTATGCAAACGTCCCTAATGTTAATGTCGTAAGGTACAACTTCTGTGTTACAGTGGTAAACGCAAGAGCTGCTGCTGGGGTTTGTAGCTACGAGGCCACTGCTTGGGCCAGGAGGTCACTACTGGGGCTTGGGGCCAGGAGGCCACTGCTGCTGCTTCTGCTGAGGCTTTGGGCCAGGAAGCCACTGCTGTTGCTCCTGCTGAGGCTTGGGGCCAGGAGGCCACTGCTGCGGCTCCTGCTGAGGCTTGGGGCCAGGAGGCCACTGCTGGGCCTGGTAGCCACGAGGCCGCTGCTGCAGGGGGCGCTTGGGGACAGGAGGCCGCTGCTCCTGCTGATGCTGATGCTTGTGGCCAGGAGGCCGATGCTCCTGCTTGGGGCCAGGAGGCCACTGCTGCTGGGGTGGCTGGTAGCCACGAGGCCGCTGCTGCAGGGGGCGCTTGGGGACAGGAGGCCGCTGCTCCTGCTGATGCTTGGGGCCAGGAGGCCGATGCTCCTGCTGATGATGATTGGGGCCAGGAGGCCACTGCTGCTGGGGTGGCTGGTAGACACGAGGCTCCTGCTGCAGGGGGCGCTTGGGGACAGGAGGCCGCTGCTCCTGCTGATGCTTGGGGCCATGAGGCCGATGCTCCTGCTGATGCTTGGGGCCAGGAGGCCACTGCTGCTGGTAGCCACGAGGCCGCTGCTGCAAGGGGCGCTTGGGGACAGGAGGCCGCTGCTCCTGCTGATGCTTGGGGCCAGGAGGCCGATGCTCCTGCTGATGCTGATGCTTGGGGCCAGGAGGCCACTGCTGCTGGGGCGGCTGGTAGCCACGAGGCTGCTGCTGCAGGGGGCGCTTGGGGCCAGGAGGCCGCTGCTCCTGCTGATGCTTGGGGCCAGGAGGCCACTGCTGCTGGGGCGGCTGGTAGACACGAGGCCGCTGCTGCAGGGGGGGCTGGTAGCCACGAGGCTGCTGCTGCAGTGGGGGCTGGTAGCCACGAGGTTGCTGCTGGGCTACATAGCTAAGCTTCTCAGGCTCAGCAAACACGATCCTGTAAGCTGTTATGCATACTTGTTAGCACATGGATGCCTGCCTGTTTAAAATACTTTAACATTAAACTCACCTTGTACTTGACACCCCACAGCAAGCAGAAAAGACAATTGCAGTGCCCTGGTAGAGGAATAAAAGAAAATGCAATTAGCCCATGCCACTGATTAATCACTGCATAAAGTACTCAAAAATAAACAAATCACCTTATTAGTAAAGCCATGGTTGCTGTGGAGGGCAACTATAGTAAAACCTGGCACAACAAATACAACTCCACTGAAATGAGAAATGTCTTAATATAGCATCAACTCAGCTTATGAAGGTTTAAAGAATTATCGACATCCAATCACATTGTTCTCTGTCACTGATTGGTTTGAAACAAGGTGCAACTCAATCATAATCACTGTGCCTAATGACTTGGGACAGCTGACTTGACTTCTATACAAGATGTTCATGATGGAGGCCGTTGGGATCAGGATTATGCATGTTCTTATGTATATATATGAGGAAACTATATGTATGAACGCACTTGAAGCAATATGATATAGAGCGGGAAAAATGATAAGTGTATTAGAGATGCACACAGTGTTTGGTAGAGAAAAATAAGATGTTGATTAGCGTGGCTTGTAATGGCTAATCCACATCCCACTAAGTGGTTAACTAGGTGCCCTCCGTTCTAGATCTTGTTGACAGTATCATGCTCCTGGATGTATTAGTTGGAGTATTACATGATGTTGCTACTTTAGTAGTGTTGAAAGGACGTACTTAATGTATTGACTGTAGTTCCTAGTCTTGAGTAGTGTTTTAGTGTGTTTCAGAGTGAGTGGGGGGTTCTGGACATCTTACATGAGGAGTTCACCTCCAGGACCCTTTTCAATACGGTCTGGGCAGCCACGTAATAGAGGAGAAGCCTTCTGCTAGACGTCTAGAGTAGAGAAGCCTCCTGCTAGAGATCTAGTAGTGTCCTGCTAGAGGTGGAGAAGCTAGAGAGTCTGCAAAACCACAAGCCAACTGTCGAAAGTCTGCAAAAACCACAAACCATTCGTAGAAAGTTCCTGTGTACTGCAAAAATTGTGCTAATGCAGTTTGAACTGGAGGTGCAAGGTTGCAGCTCTAGTAAAGGGTGTCTGAGCAAAGATGCACATCACTGTGAGTCTGTGACCATCACTGTTTTGCTCCACAATCAGTCGTTATTCTGAATATGTTGTATTTCAGGCTAACTTTTTTAAATACTAATTGTGCACAACTAATTGTTTTGGTGAAAACACTTCTGCTGCTAAACAATCTGCAAGTCCTGTAAAAGAAATGTGTGACATTCGGCTTACCACTGTGCTGTCTGTCTTAAATTCCCCTCTTCCCTCCGTATTCACCCTACCTTCCATGTGTCCCAGCTCAAACCCGTTTCCTCCAGCCCACTGTCTCCTCCCGTCCCAGCTCCACCACCCCCCAGGATGATCAACGACCACCCTGCCTGGACGGTGCGTCGCCTGCTGGACGTGCGTCGCCGCGGCCGGGGGTTCCAGTACTTGGTGGATTGGGAGGGCTACGGCCCGGAAGAACGATCCTGGGTTTCCCGACGCCTTATCCTCGACTCCTCCCTCATTAGGGATTTCCCTCACCAGCACCCTTCCCATCCTGTGTGTCCGCCTGGAGGCGTCCGTAGAGGGGGGGGGGGGTACTGTTACGCCATCCTCTGCCTCCACCTAGCTGCGCCGGCTGCCACTACCCCACGTGCACTCTGTCTACTCACCTGTCTTCAATCTCCAATCAGCGCACCCTATTTCCTCCCTGTTCACCAAGCAGCCGGCGCCAGTTCGTTGTTTACGCTCTACGAGTCAGTACTTCGTCCCAGCTTATCTTGTTCTCTGCTTGCCTGTCCCAGCCTGCCCTTAACCCGTCTTTCCTTGTCCTAGTTCTTCCCGACTCCTTCCGGCTCCTTCCTGACTCCTGTTCCTGATCGCCTGACTGCCTCCCTGTGAACGACCTCTCGCCTGCCCGACTACCCGCCTGCCTTCGCCCACTGTCTGCTTGCCGTCCGCCTGTTACGAACCCCGCCTGCCTGACTACCCGCCTGCCTAGCCCCTGCCCGTACCTCTGCCAATAACACGTTCCCTTCTCGTCATGTGTGTCTCTCATTTGGGTCCTAAGTTCGAACCTTAACAGTGTGTGTGTGTGTGTGTACATGCATGTATATGTGTGTGCGTATGTGCGTGCGTGCGTGCGTGCGTGTGTGTGTGTACGTGCATGTATATGTGTGTGCGTGTGAGTGTATCGCTACCCTTGAAGAAAGGAGGAGAGGGTACACAGCTCCACTCCAACAGCAGTGCTAACACCACCTCGGGCGTTTAGTTTGTGTGTTTGATGTCTTAATGGGACAATGTACCCTACGTCTACATTCCACCAGTTTCCCTGCGTTCCGCCACTGTATCCATAAGGTGATTTAATTTAAGAGGCTGTGTCAACTAGACTGGTTGTCATTCCCGCGCTTGCCTCGCTACTCCAGTGAGTCACCAGGGTGTGATTACAAGGCACAGCAAGAAACCCATTTCACTTGGAAATACACTTTAAACAAATCCCTTTTCCGGTACCACCGCCGCATTTCCACAACCAAGCAGGAAATTGTCGCGCCGTTCTCCTGATGCACGTCTATGTGGGACCCACAAATTCGAGGGAGAAAAAGGATGGAGGGGGGGAAAAACGGCCGGGGGAATACTTACATTACCAGAGTGAGGAAGAGAGCGTCAGAGGGAAAGATATCTGCATAGGAGGAGCGCAAACGGAGTCCAAGTAAACAGAAAAGTGTCAAGAGGGAGAGAAAGACAGAAAAGAGAGGGAGAGAGAGAGAGACATTGAAGTGAAGCCATGGTCTTGATGAGATGCTTGTTGCTTCCAAATGCAGTCAAGCACTTCCTTAATGAACTGTTAATGAACACACACAGACACACACACACACACACACACACGCACACACACACACACTTAGTTCTTATTTAAGTCATTAGTTTGTGCCCAGAAATGAAACGTTCATTATTTTTCGATTGGTTTGCGCAAAGTTCAGCTCGAGAAGCTCAGCACATGGTCCAGGAGCGGTGTATCCAGCATATTGGCAAATCCAGGGAACCCGTTTTTTCAACTATTGTACTGACAGTTTAACACAGTTTGACACTCAAATATACCGTTTTTTTTTTATATATATATATATACAGTATCTATTTATCTTTGTTTTTCCGAATTTACTGAAAATCGATTTGGAAATGAGAGCAGGAGGCATTTATGATTGAGGCCCACATCAGGGCACTTTCACAAGAAGTCACGCTTGTGCATGGTGTACTTTATTAGATTGAACTGTGAGAGACCTTTGTTTGCCTTGAGACGCTAATACGGCACTAGATTGTCCCTCTTTCCTGTTGACAAACAGGATTTGTCTGTTTGTTGTTTATGCCCAATGCTGTGAGCTCAAATATAAACATCATGAATTCATCTGTATCATGGATGGATGGCAGGAGGGATAGATGATGGATGGATAGGGGGGTGGAAGGATAGAGAGATGGATGGATGGCTTTGCTCTCTGCTTTTCTTTCTATTTTCTTCCTCTATATTTTCTGCTATCTGCCTACCCATTTATTGGATATTGACTATTCATCCCGGTGGATTATTTCTGGACTAATACAGTTATTTATATCGGCGAAGAACAACATAGTGTCTCCTTTCTTATCAGAATCAACTAAATACATCGACTGCCAAAAACCTTTGCACAAGATCGCGGTAAAAAAAAAAGTTATTTGATTGACTCTGAAGTACACTCCAGGTTCCCCACACTTACAATAAATGGACCAGAACAACAAAGCCACTGGTACCAAACAAGACTTCTATCCACTGGGATAATCTGGGTGCCTGTCCTAGAGCTTTACACCCACACAGAAAAGAAAGGGACCAAGATTGTTCGATCGACCTCAACTCGGGACGCCTGGAAGACAGTAAAGAGTCCGATCATGATTAAATGCAGACCGGGATTCTTGCTGCTTTTGCACCTGTAGAACAGGTATACACCGCTGCCACAAGAACCGGAATCAACCACCGGAACAGAAAGGGACATGGACCAGACAGATGGACAAAACCTGAAGCTGGAGAAGCTCAGATAGCAGATAGGCAATGCAAGACACAGTCAGAACCTGTTGCCCTAATTGTGGGAGACTCCATTGTCAGAAATATAAGTGGTAAGGCAATTAGAATATTCATTCCCTGGTGCTATGGTCTGCAACATAAACAACAAAATAATCCATGCACAAAGCAGTGAAATTGGAATGGAGCAGTCTGAAATCCTTAAGAAGGTTTTTATATAACTTTTCAACAGTCTCGCTTAGTTTGAAGTTCAATTTTGTCAGTGGGTCATTGACTACAGTTGGAAGAGGAATCAATAAGTTCAGCAGTCTACTTGGAATGAATACCTATAGGCTCTCTAAAACCTGTAGCCTCAGGGGGATCAACTTCCATGATCATTTCAATCTCTTCTGGGGACACAGACACCGGTTTAGGGCAGTTGGATCAGGTCTGGTGAGAAGCTACTGTACTGGAAAATGTTACTTTAGGTCTTCAACACACTTCTGCCTTTGGATCTCAGGGAGTTCCCTTTGACACACATTCCACTCCTTTCTGACCATGGAGGAAGATAGTTTTGAAGACTCTGGATAAGCCTGCAGATAACCAGCTTCAACCATTGTCATCTCCCTAATGACGGTTTTCATCATAGAGAATGAACTTGATTTTATGTTTTTGACTGAAACTTTGTTACACCAAAACTTCAGTGGAGTAGTTGTTGAATATACTGCTCCTAATTTCAACGTTGTGAGTGAGGTCAGAGTAGCTAAGAAAGGATAAGGTGTAGTTTCCGAGTATAATAATGCTCACCAATGCGTGCAGATATCATCTGGAAGTGCTGCTCTCATATGGAAATCTCCCTATCGTCAATGATTTTCTCGATAGTTTCAGCTCTAAAATGACAAAAATTATTTGTCATGTGCTACATGTGTTACGTGTGATTTCTTACTTTGCAAAGCATTATGGATGACCTTGCTTGAACCAACATACAGACCAACAGATTGACAGACAGACCGACAAACATACTGTCAGACCGACAGCGATGGGATGGAAAGATGGAGAGATGAAGAGATGGAGATGGAGAGATAGAGAGATGAAGAGATGGAGAGATTGAGAGATAGATGGCCAGAGAGATGGAGAGATTGAGAGATAGATGGCCAGAGAGATGGAGAGATTGAGAGATAGATGGCCAGAGAGATGGAGAGATTGAGAGATAGATGGCCAGAGAGATGGAGAGATTGAGAGATAGATGGCCAGAGAGATGGAGAGATTGAGAGATGGAGGGACAGAGAGATGGAGGACAACAATGATGAGGAGACAAGAAGCATGTTTGCAGAATGGTATTCGTTCTTTTTATGGCCCCTCTGCTCATTCTACTGATATAAATCTTGATTTGTGGCTGTGTGTGTTTGTGTGTGTGGGGGGGGGGGGGGGGGGGTATGCGCATTCGTGCGGGTAGGTGGTTGTGTAGGTGGGTGGATAAGGCCAAGAGAAATAATGTGCATGGGCTTCTGAGAGTGTGTGTGTGTGTGTGTGTGTGTGTATGTGTGTGTGTGTGTGTGTGTGTGTGAGAGATTGTACTTGACAGGTATTGTGGTTAGTCCAAGGGCGTTCATCTTGGTTTTGAGTCTTCAATTGCACTTCAATCTGCTTGGTCGTCTTGGTCTCACGCACACACACACACACACACACACACACACACACACACACACACACACACACACACACACACACACACACACACACACACACACACACTGTGTTTTACCATTTGATCATAGCATTCAACAGTCAGGGGTGGTGTCATAAACACAAACTGATGTGATGTGATGGATGGGTGGATGGATTGAGTTGACTAATGTTTTTCCTACTGTTTCTCTCCATACCCACACATATTTCCAAGTGTGGTTGCTATTCTATTGGACTATTAAACCACAGACAGCCGGGCTCCTGCGTCTTGACAGCATGTTATTACTATCGTCTCCATACCTCTCTCTATGTGTCTCACTGTGTTAGAACCATGGCTCGGTGTGTGTGTGTGTGTGTGTGTGTGTGTGTGTGTGTGTGTGTGTGTGTGTGTGTGTGTGTGTGTGTGTGTGTGTGTGTGTGTGTGTGTGTGTGTGTGTGTGGATGGGTCTGTCTGTCAGTCATAATTGAATTGTTAATATGGAACCCAGCTGTCAGTGTCAGACATGGGTGGAATCTATTATGCATTATTTCTGTAATGGTTCTACATTAATTGTTTCCCCGGAAGAAAAAACTGGACCAAGAAATAAAATAATACAACTTTTATGACTGTAGATACTGAGGCTAGGCTAGGTGTGCAGCAAATCTTTCTGGGATTAAAAACATATTCCTGACATCGGTTACAGCGATGGGGACAGATACATTGAAAGTAGTTCCTGTTTACAATATAATTAGTACTATTATGATTTGCTTCATTGATTCATTATTCCATGTAGGACATTTTGGACCAATAATGCAATGAGCCTGTACACCACTTGATTTCTTTTGACAGTCTGCTTTGGGTGAAATATTCTGAAAGGTTCTGCTGACATAATCCTAGTCATTATGTGGACAACTCTGAAAAGCAAGCGTTCCAAGGTGGTGGTAGCTGTTTCGTTATGTATCCTTGCGTCGTGTGACAGGAAGTACCTTGAGTAAACTCCGTTAATGAATTGTCTTGTTTGCGTTTCCCTCCCACTTCATCTAGAACGTGTGTTCATCCCAAGCCCCATCTCCAAAGCGAATGCTTCGCTCCACTTCAAAATAAATCAAGTAAATTAATTTCCTACCTCATTACAGCAATGTTGTCTTATTTGCACGGACGTGAATTATGGATACTGTCATGAATCATAACCAACCTTTTTTTTTTTAAAGCCATCAGCGGAGTGAAGGTCGCTTACTTCGGTTAAAATCACATGTGGAATTGAAAGCTTATGCTAATGAAAAAAAAAGACCCGTGGCAATTGGGGGAATTGAATTTGAGGTGAAAGACCACGGTTGTGGAGATTGTAATGATACTTTGGATCAACTAAGGACTCCAAACAGCATGGGCACATTCACTGTGTATGTGCGCTGAGCAGTGGGGTGTTGAATGAAACAGACGGCTGGCATAAATTGCATAAATTGGAATGTGTTTTGTAAATTTGTAGTTAATGTGTGTGTGTGTGAGTGTGTGTGCGCGTGCGTGCGTGCGTGTGCGCACGTATGAATGCGGGTTTATTCATGTGTGTAAGTGTGTATTTCTCGGCCTCCTTCATCTAATCCTGTCAACGCGACTTTGCAGTTCAGCAGCCGACTGATAAACCGTTCTGATTGGATGCTGGTTTCCAGGACGCGGGACATTAGCGCTGTGATTGGGGGACAGTCAGTGAGGGGGCATCGAGGGAATGTTGGAATGCATTACTAGAATTACAGCTGGGGAGGTCCATTTGTCTTTACTGGTGCGTTTCTTCGCCATATCTTAAAAAGTTCATCACAAAACGTACAAAAAAAAAACATTACCATCTTAATTTAGTTGGAGATAAAACTTCAAGACAGATGTGTCTTCCAAACGTTTGAAAGGCATTGAAAAATACTTAATTGCAATTAGTATTTGCCTTAATCAGCGAGATAATGGATGGATAACGAGGTATGATAATAGAAAAACACAATGTGCAATGAATGGAAAGTGTGGAGCTCACACACACACATGCGCACACATACACATGCACTCACACATAGACACACACACACACAGGGTTATCAAATTGAGGGTATAAGCGTCACATTGCGGCAAGCAATAGGTAGTAGTAGGCCTATTGGTAAAGATAAAGGGTGACCATATGTAGGGATTCTGAACAGTGAAGGAATGGTTTCCAATGTTTCACATTAAGTGTTGATGCTAAATAATCTGTTCTATAATTTATTAGACCACAGGATATTAAAGCTAACATTAGGACCACATATTTGTAGTACACCAGTTCTGACTAGTTTCTGCTTCTACACACCATTTAAAGTTGTATGGGTTTGAGATAAATCAGACCCTGTAGGCGTGGCTTCTTTACCATTCCGCCCATGCCAATACAGACTCAAGGTTTACCTGGGTACATCAGCCCCTGTAGGCGTGGCTTCTTTACCATTCCGCCCATGCCAATACAGACTCAAGGTTTACCTGGGTACATCAGACCCTGTAGGCGTGGCTTCTTTACCATTCCGCCCATGCCAATACAGACTCAAGGTTTACCTGGGTACATCAGACCCTGTAGGCGTGGCTTCTTTACCATTCCGCCCATGCCAATACAGACTCAAGGTTTACCTGGGTACATCAGACCCTGTAGGCGTGGCTTCTTCACCATTCCGCCCATGCCAAGACAGACTGAAATTGTACCTGGATTCGGCTGAATGAACCACTTCCAGAGTGCATGTCCGTTTACCTTGTTTCTCTGAATAAAACACGTGTTGAACCTTTACCACTCTCCAAGTCATACCTAGCCCCGAAATCACGATACCAGAGGATTAAAAATTACACTTCATCAGTGTGGCATAAAAAACGGAAAAAAAAGAATGAGTTGTAAAAAAATTT
Source organism: Lota lota (assembly GCA_026745465.1). Classification (NCBI taxonomy): domain Eukaryota; kingdom Metazoa; phylum Chordata; class Actinopteri; order Gadiformes; family Lotidae; genus Lota; species Lota lota. Next base: position 256,026 of record JACYXH010000087.1, on the reverse strand, counting down.
ATTTGAAAATGTAATGTAAACAAATATTTTGAAGCTATTTTTAATCCAGCGAATTGAACCACCCCTGAACAGCATGCCACAACACCGAAAGACAAAAAAATGAAAAGACCAGGGAAGAAAGAAATGAGTTTGAAACACACCAACACTCCGTTCTCCCATTCCCGCCCTCCGCTGGTATGTATATTCCCTATTGGGAAAGGGGAGAAGGAGCTGGGGTGATGATGGAAGGTGTCTGACTCTTGCTGGTTATGCAGCAAGAGTTACTCAAAGTTGTGTTTACTCCGTTTTCTGTTGATCTCTCCTCTCTCTGCGTTCCTCTCCGCTTCGCTAAGAAGCAAAAAAAAAAAAAGACTATGCCCAGGCTTTTAATGACTTTGGAGCCTCCAGCGTTTTTAGATGGATGTGATCAACATTACAGAATTACACAGAGGAGAGGATTTGTCCAATGTATTCAGTTAGATGTTTCTGACTGCCACCGTAACTATGAAAAGTGACTATGTAACGGAACCGTGCTTTTACTCTCTTTCGTTCTCTCTCCTGCTCTCAGTCCCACCACAGCAGACGTTAACATCTTCAGTCAGTCGCAGGTTGAACTGTTTTGTCAATGGGCCTTTCTCGACACCACAAAGGCCCAGACCAGAAAGTACACAAGTTCCTACTTGTGTACTTTGTAGTTTGGACTTGGCAAATTTGTCTCAGGAGTACAAACTCCAGAGGTCTCAGGCGAAGCAGTACTGTCACTCTGCAATTGGAACAGCCGTGTGCTTGAAGACATCACAATCTCAGCTTGTCTTGGCAATACTGAAGATAATGGGCTATCTTTACCCAATAAAAATGACATGTGATGTTAAACACCACCCTGCCTCTTTTCGTCTTCATTCATTAAAAATAAAAAGCCAGTGGCGGGAAAAAGGTTGTGGAAGGTGGTTGTTGTGGACATTGGTGAATTAATGAGGAGAAACCAAATTCGACATGAGACATTAGAAGATTCGACGAAAAAGTATTGCTGAGGATCGAACCCGGATTGCCATTTCCATTGGTATTTTAACAAAAACGCTGAAGAGGGGGCTGCCGAACTGAGGTGAACACGTCAGAGAAAAGCCAGGAAGGTGAACACGTCAGAGAAAAGCCAGGATGTGGTGGAGAAGAGTGAGGAGACGTGCCATATTAGCATGTCTCTCCAGCTTTGTACGCTCAGATGTTATAATCTGGTGGACTTCAACAATGCATATCAGACCATTCATCTTTCAAATATAGTTGAATAAATATTAAATAGAGAATAACACATGAATAAGCAATATATATAATACATAATAAATATAACAACAATTAGTCAGCAATATTTAAAGCAAATCACAAAAAGATATATACATTTTTTAACAGGACCAAAGTCCCTTACAAAGGTATGTACATCCTCGCCATGTTCTTTTCAGGAGCTTACTTGAAACCAGCCTTAGGGCTATCTAGGAACAGCATCGACATGCTGCCCTGGAGAAGGAAAAAAAAGCCCATGGGTTGAGCCATGAAAGTGAGGTGCTGGTCACGGTCTACTGGCTTACCTGTGGAGCCTCCTACAGGATAACTGCAGACATCTTTGCCATGCCACTGGCTTGCAGTTTGCAGGACCATCCTCAATGTCGCGGAGGTCGACCGTCCTCCACAGAACGATTCACTTCCCCAAACCAGAGGAGATGGAGGGGGCCGGCTGAGTTCACCTTGCTGGCGACGGGTGCCACGTCGGGATTCTTTCTTCTGCAGAGTCTCAGAAGAAAGGCAACATAAACAGACAACTTTTTACCCTCAGTGCGGCAGCAGGGCATCTGCGATGGCAAGGCTGCAATTCTGGATGTGTACATTGGCAATCCAGGATCCGCACGTGATGCGCTCGTCCTGGGCAGATGGCCCATGCACAAACAGGCCCTTATCCACCAGCGTCGTACAGAACTCTAGCGGTTCTTCCCTTAGATCAAATGGTTAAGAGACCAGGAAGGGAGGGAGGGAACATCCTAAAAGATTGTATACGAGTATATTCTGGTAGAACAACGTAGTGGCAGGGTAAAACAAGTGAACCTGAGGTCAGTCTGAAGATTGAACACTGAACTTAGAATACTGTGTGAATTGTTTTGCTCTGTCCGTTTGAAGCGCCGCCTAAATGGGAAGCTTCTCCTGATTGGCTCTTGTCAGCTGATGCTGTCTGACTTATCCAATGGGTGTTTGTGGGAGAACTCCTTCCGGAGTTCAATTCGGTTTCTATGGATACTATATGCATGTATGGGCAGTGGTCGCTGTACCAAGCCCCTTGGCATGCACACGACGTAGATGTATTAAGGAACCCTGAGTCTGTTCAATGTCCACCTGTCAAGCAACCTCTGGTTTCACAAAACCATGTCCATATATGGTTATACTGAACGATTAGATGGGGTATATAGCCTCATTGAGGTTCTAGATTTGGTGAGGGCATTATGTGGCATTATATGGAGATGGAGGTTACCTGTGCCTGCAGCATGCTGTTACTATAATAACATCCTAATGCCAGCCTGTATCTGGCACTCTCGTTAAACACACACACAGCATTGTAACTTTGGTGAACTTGGTGAACACCGTACACTTTCTACGTGAGCTTTGATTAACAGGCCAGGTTGAAGCCAGGTACAACGGGCACCATGCAAGAGCAAGGAACATTATCAAGCACAGCTTTGGGATCTTGAAAACATTAAGTTGAATACAAATAAAAAGTTATTAACCTTAACTTTGCCCTCAGCAAAACCGATTTGCCGGGCTACACATCCCCAAAACAAGTTAAATCTCATGGTTAAGCACTACAGAGACATCAGAGCCAGCGGCAAATTTCAAAAGGTCTTGCCGAGATAAGGCTGTTCTCGGCGGAGTATCATGACCATTGACCACCCGGTCATCTGGGTCGCTGGCGAGGCATGCCTTGTGGGCATTTGGAATGTACTTGGCTAGATGCAGACTTTTGAAGGGAACAGTACTTGGGTTGCGTCTAATGACATTTCACAAGTCCACAAGAGCACAAGTGCAGACAAGAACACCTAGTAGAGAAAGAGCTGAAGTGTAGTTTTGGTTTCTTCCACCAGGTGACAGCCATTGTATTTTCACCTGTGTCAAATAGTTCATCATGTTCACATGAGTATTTCAGTCTGCAGTTTTTTTTAACTCCTTTGGCAGTTAGAATCATCTCTTCTAAATTCGTACCTGCCTTGCCTGTGAGTTTTTCGTAGCTTAGTTTTCAGTAAGTTACCTTGTTAGATGGCTTATATTTTGTTGGCCCGTCTTTCTGTTTTGCTTTTCAAACAATTTTTTCTTTTATACATAATTCTTTATTTAAACCTCAACCTGCTTCTGTGTCTGCATGTTGGTCCTAGCTCTGAACTATTACATAGGCCTATGGGTAACATGTATGGGGGTAGATCTGTCTCAACAATGTTTGTGTGAGCATATTGACAGCCCGCCTTGGATTAATATTGTCTGATGGAAGACGAGCTCAAACCTGAGTGAACTGGGCATTTCACTTTCTTTCGCTGCATATTTGTTGTGACCAATCACGTTGCTGGAGGCTGGGATGTTTAAGCGTGAAATTGGTGAACACAACTCGGCCAGCCGCAGTAAACTTTAAGGAATTGTCAGTAGAAAAACGCTTATTATAGTTTTTCTCAATTGCTTTGGCACAATTCTCCCATGATAATGACTATTTTCAAAACAACAACAAAACTTCCAAACCATTGGGCAATTGATTACAACATATTTGTATATATCATTATTTTTAAAAAAAAATCAGTTTCTTTAGCACATCTATGCAAACGAGTAAGTACAATCGTCAAACATTTGCACAATTACCAATTGAATATATATTGCTGATCAAAACTGATTATGTTGCTTTTCAGTTGAATAGTTGTGCTCTCCAAATTTTTTTTTTATTTTGTAAGTCATCACATGCACAATATTTGTCATAATCTGAAATATACCTTGAATATCAACCAGTGAGCTGGAGTCTTTCGCGTAGCACTCCAGCTTTGCTGTGTTACAATGTTAGGCTATACATTATTATTACAGTATTTTTGAATTATATTGTGCGTTTTCTTGAGGTGAAAAATCCCCGTGACAAAACAGGAAACAAGGCATTACTCCTCCTGTTGCAGTTTCCGGTTTCCAGCCCAGACTCTGGGTCGTTTCCCCCGGTACATTCTGCTTAAACATAGAGCCATCTCATACACCGGCCAAAAGATAACCCCAACCCTAACCCATATTTTGACCATTTAGCCAAATCTGGAAGGGGTGTAGAGAGAGGACACACAAAGGGTATCGCCACCAGCATGCCCATCGATCTTAGAAAAAGGTGCCCCTCCAAAGGTGCCTCTCTGAAATCAGAGGAGGTCAGAGTATGGCCTCTGACCTCCACGGATACCGTGTGGTCCGCATCACTGGGGAGGCCAGGAGGATGCGGAGCGAGGCAAGGGCACGAAGGAGGCGACCAGGGGGTGTGGAAAGCTGCAAAGGTTTAAACCTTTTTGGGGTTGACCCGCGAGGCGTCGGCCAATAGTGGGTTCACTCTCTGCATGTGGAACTCGATAAAAAAGGTCCAATGATGAAATAGAGCAGCGACACTTGCATGTCCGTTTTCCCTTCATCACACAACTGTGTCAAAACGCAATGACTACAGAGACATAATTTAAAAAAAAGAAGGCATGCAGCCACTTGCAGTCTGATCAATTGTGTTTGCATTGGTTAAATAAAAATCGGTTTCAAATGGATTGTTACATGGTAACGATTCAAATAATACAGGGACTATACACAGAGCGTTGTGTGCTCGTGAAGACACTGGAAAGATGAATAATTGGAATGAACTGGGACTTTTTTTATTATTATAAAGAACCAATGCAGAGCAAGCCAATCCCATGAAGTAACAGTCTAAACTCGCCTGAACTATTAGGATTATCAGTTATAATCATTCGCCAGGACATAACATTAATACATTTCTTACATACTAGGGGTTAGGATGGCCCCCACCGCCGCGTTAGGCCTTGGTTGGAGGGAGAGGATAAGCCCCCTTATCTGGGCAATCTAAACCGACAAGTTACAGATTGAACTTGTTATAGTGACTCCTGGAGCCGAACCACATACCCGAGCAAACTACACACACACAACATAACGACAACAACGCTAGTGCAACACCACTGTGCTAGTTAACCAGCGCTGTGCTTGCCGCTAGCTCACTTACCTGCAGCGTAGCTTCATCAGCTCTGCGTTTTGTTGTCACTATCGTCATTGTTGTTGTTGTTGTTGTTGTTGTTGTTGTTGTTGTTGTCGAATCCGAAGCCGAAGCCAACTCTGCGTAACGTGGCACATTTCCTGTTTAAGTGGTTGGTTTTATTTCCGTAGGTTGTTGGTTTTATTCCCGTAACGAATACGGGGAATATGGGACATGGGTTCACCGTGAAACCCCGCATTCGCTGAGTGTACAAAGCTGTTAGTTTCCTCTGTTTTCTTAGCCTTAAAGGAGCAAGAGAGAGGTAATCTTTTTCGACCTGCGATCTTCCTGCTTTGCGATAAAATATGAAGGGACAGAGCCCAGAGTCCCTTGTATAGGGAGGGGTGTCACAAGTGACTTGGTTAAAATACAAATTTGCAACTGTGTATGTGTGTATGTGGGTCTGGGGGAGGCAGGGGGAGGGGACGGGTGCGTATGTGTGTGTGACTAGAAAAGCACAAAAAACGTTGTCTAAGACAAGGACTTTGTGTCTTCCAATGATGTTGTTTTTGTCTCGCCTTCCACAGCTTTAAGTCTGAAATATACACAAACACACATCACATTTTAGAACTGTGTATATGAAACCAATCAAACATGGCTTGTATAGGATCTGTTGGTTAATCCCCCATCTGTGAACGCTGAATACTGAACACACAACCTTTGTGAATACCGATCAAACCTTTCTGAATTCTGTACACAAATGCTTTCTGACTAGTGAACACACAAGCTGTGTGAATTCTGAACATACAACCTTTCTGAAAACGGAACACACAACCTTTCTGACTAGTGAACACATACCCATTATGAAAACCAAACACACAACCTTTCTGAATTCTGAACAGAACCTGGAGCACATCGTTTTCTGCTTTCTGTTCTTATCAAGCCCCGTAAAAAGACACACGCAGGAAAAGAAAAATCATGAACTGTTTCAATAAGTCATTTCTAGAATTCAGTCATTCATGGCTTCTACGGAATAATTGCATGGTGAAACTGTTGTAAATTTGTAAAGCCCTTTTGTGAAGTATACAGACAGCCCTTTATTACAGTTAGTCTCAATGGGCTTCGAAGACTCCGGTTTGTTGACACCCCCTGAACCTAAACCTTCCGGAGTGGGAGGAAAGTCTCCCTGTCACCCAGTGGGAGGAGGAAGAAAGATAGGGGCCTCCCACCCATCTGCCCCACGTTGCTTCGGGTGCAATAAGAGCCAATTGGGCAGGGATTAAATCGTAGGAAAATAACAAAGAGAAAAGAATTAAGGAGCTGGCAAAAAAAAAATTATGAGAGCGTGGATGTAAAATGTAATAGTAGATTAGCAATCAGTCATAGAATAATCAGAGGAGAAGAATGAGTTTCCATAGAGAGCGATCGCTTTACATCAACAACTCTCATCTGCACGCCCACACAAGGCCCATGTGTCCACACTTAGGGCTTTGCTAGTTAGCACACCACACACATGCACAGACACACACACAAGCACGCACACATTTTTACTTAACAAAGGCATACGCATGAAAAGACATGCACACAAGTACACACACTGGAACCAAACTCTGAATATGTGCAGATATGAAACACATTTACATGCAGGTTAACACGCATATGCACACACACACACACACACACACACACACACACACACAGCCACACACACACACACACACACGCAGAGTCAGAGAGCAGAGTGGTTATCAGTGTGGCTGGCACCCTCAAGTCACATAGTCTGGTGTTAATCACACCTAGATCCATTAACACCCCAGCACGCAGCACCCTGACACACACACACACACACACACACACACACACACACACACAAATACCCATACAAACGTGTACACATACACACAAGCACACATAAATAAACGTACACACACACACACAGCCACGAATAAGCTATATAAACAAAAACACACACAAACATGAATTCGTACATACACACACATTGTAACACATAAATAAGCATAAAATATATACACCAACAGCACCACACAACAAAGCTACAGCAATATAATTAAAGTAATGGCTGAATTAAGAAATAGCACAGCATTAAAGAATGATTTGACAGAGGTTGGCCTGAAACTACAACCCACTCCTACATTGTCTGTAGCAACAACTAGCAATATGGTTCAACAGCGATAAGTAACATAGTCCATGCTCGCTTCACTTTGCGAAGTGACCTTACTTTCACCTGTTTCCTGCACCTCTCCGTCCCGTTTCAAATCCATCAATTCCTCGCAGCGCCGCTGAACCACCTGCGTTGCGCAGGATTTCAATTCAATCGACAGTCTTTTCCTCCCCCTCTCTCTCCCTCTCCGTCACCTTTTTTTCTTAGATGTGTTCTTTTTTTATTGTATTTTACTGTAGCGCCTCCAACAGCGCACTGGCATGATCACGTTTAGAATAGTGACCTGTTTCACTTGCAGCACGCCATTGTGTAAGAAGCCATCGCTTCATTCCTCCCCAGAGCCGAGAGAGAAAAAGGTAAATAGTTGAATGGAGAGAAGGACTCGCGTCCCTTCACTTCCCATCACGCATTTGACTCGGAGGAGAGTACATTTCACAGCTGGACAATGCAGGGGCCTTTCATAAACGTTTACAGTAAGCGCGTAAAAGGCTTGAGATTCGTCACACAGTGTGAGTGAGTGCGACTGTCAGTGTTTGAGGTTTCGACTTTATAATATTACTTCTACATATTGTGTGTGTGTGTGTGTGTGTGTGTGTGTGTGTGTGTGTGTATGTGTGTGTGTGTGTGTGTGTGTGTGTGTGTGTGTGTGTGTAAGCGTGCGTGCGTCGTCTGAACGTTGATGTGCAAGTACGTACAATGTCGAAAACTCGGCGAACCAAAGCCCTCTACCTCCTCCAAGTGGTGGGTGCTATGAACTGCTATTTACCTGAGCCAGCAAGCGGCCGCTACAGCTGTGTGTGTGTGTGTGTGTGTGTGTGTGTGTGTGTGTGTGTGTGTGTGTGTGTGTGTGTGTGTGTGTGTGTGTGTGTGTGTGTGTGTGTGTGTGTGTGTGTGTGTCTGTGTGTGTGTGTGTGTGTGTGTGTGCGTGTGTGTGTGTTATGCCTACCCATGCCTTTTATTTAAACTAGAGATAAGAGAGAGAGAGAGAGAGAGAGAGAGAGAGAGAGAGAGAGAGAGAGAAAGAGAAAGAGAAAGAAAGAGAAAGAGAAAGAGAAAGAGAGACCGAAATGGACGTAGCGGAGAGGTGGGTGTTATGTCAGGACAGGTGACGGAGATGTGGAAGAGGGGGGTGGAGAAAGAGAGAGAGGGAGAGAGCGATAAGTAAGGTGCAGGCGTGATAGAACTGAGATAAACTAACAGACGAATGCACCGAGAGCAGAACAGGAAGGGATTTGATGAAAAAGAGCGGGAGAGATTATGTTGGGAAACATGGAGATTATGGAGTAAGAAAAGGAAAGAATGAGAGACAGACAGAAAGTTGAGGAGGGATGACGATGGGTAGGAGGAGAGAGAGATGGAGGGAGGGAACAGGGGGGGAGTGGATGAGTAGGGATGGAGGGAGAGGTGGCTAGTGAGAAGGACAGAGGGAAAGCAGAAAGGTGCTGAACTCTTCATGTGGAACTAATCTCCTTTCCGTGTTGACACTCTGTGACCTGTGTGTGTGTGTGGGGGGGGGGGGGGGGGGTCTGTGTGTGGGTCTGTGTGTGGGTCTGTGTGTGTGTGTAGGTCTGTGTGTGTGGGGGGTCTGTGTGGGTGTGGGTGTGGGGGGGGGGGGGGTCTGTGTGGGTTTGGGTGTGTGTGTGGGTGGGTGTGTGGTTGTGTGTGTGTGTGCTGGGTAAGCAGGGAGCAGAGCTAAGCAGATAATTCTATACACAAACATCAAAAAAATATATATAACAATTTGGCCACTCAAAGGGGGAAAAAAACATCACAAATATCAGCAAACTCAAACTCAAAAATAAATTCTTTAAAAAGTGATTTCAAAATTGAAATGGTTGTATTCAGGTAGCATTATAAGGGGCATTCAAATCCCTGAGATCCTGCTTCCAATCTTGTGTGCAGAATATCTTGTCTACTGTCGGCTCTGTCTTGGGTTGTTTTTACGTGCCGATTCTCGGGGCCTTTTTCGACGGCGACGATTTCCACCGAATTAAAAACGCCACATGGATCATCGTCCACAGGTGCACCACCAGCCTGGCTCGTAGCTCGGACGTAGCTCGGAGCGGGATACGGTTTGACGCCAACTACGCTCTCTTGTTCCTCCCTCCCACGTAAGATATGGTGTGCTGAATTACCCGGCTACAGCTGACAAGGCGATGTGTCACCTGCCGCCGCTGCTGTCAATATGTCTGCTGTGACGTCACAGCGCGTTCCATCCAGTAGTCACTATAGAAGAATATTGTTTGGCAATGCACTCTGGAGTATGTCATCTGTCCATTCATCTATTCATCCATCAATCCGTCCATCTATCTTACTATCCGTCCATTTATCTATTCACCCATCTCTCTTTTCATCCACCCATCATCTATTTAATCACCCGTCTCTCTTTTCACCCATTCATCGATCTATCTATCGGTCTATCTTTCATCCATCCATCCATTCATCCATCCATCCATTTTTATCTATTTATCCATCTATCTCTTCATCAATTCATCCATCTTTCTATTCATTCATCTTTTCTTCCATCTATTTATCCATCCATTCAATCATGCATCCATCCATTCATCCATCCGTCTTTCTTTTCATCAATCTATCTTTTCATCTGTCCATCAACCCACCCATTAATTCATCCATCTATTCATCGATCCGTCCATCTTATGTTCTTGCACATGTGTGGATTGGGTCTCTCACACACACACACACACACACACACACACACACACACACACACACACACACACACACATACTAACACACACACACCACATGCAGACACACACTAACACACACGAACACAAACACTATTAGGTCAAGTACATTCCACAAACGAGGCATTAAAAGGTTTGGGAGCAGCACTTACCCAGATTACCTCTCTCTATTTACAATAAGAGCTATTGCTCTCTCTCTCTCTCTCTCTCTCTCTCTCTCTCTCTCTCTCTCTCTCTCTCTCTCTCTCTCTCTCTCTCTCTCTCTCTCTCTCTCTCTCTCTCTACGTCACACACACACTCACACAAACAAAGGAACACTCACATCCACACACTCGCACACATACACTCATGCACCTTGTGACATTCAATTGCTTCCTATTCAATCTATTTACAAAACAAGTCTACACCACTAACACATACACACAACCACACATGCACACAAACACGCAGATACACACATACATACACACACACACACACACACATTCTCAAATACACTAAACCTGCTCTATTGATTTTCTTGCACAGTGGTTCAGTTTCTGCTCTACTCATTTCTGCGTTTTTTGTTCTTTTGATTGTGTGTTTGTGTCACTGTGTGTGTGTGTCGGTTGTGTGTGTGTGTGTGTGTGTGTGTGTGTCGGTGTGTGTATATCTCTTGGACTGATTTGGGTACACAGTGATGTCAATAAAGCTTGTTCATTTAATATAATTGAAATGAGCTAGATAAATAGATAGATAGATAGATGGATGGATACAATTATACAGGTGTGTGTGTGTGTGTGTGTGTTTGTGTGTGTATGTGTGTGTGTTTGTGTGTGTGTGCATGTGTTTCTGTATGTGTGAGTGCATGTGTGTGTGTGTGTTCTTGGATCAAGTCGACACAGTTGATTTCCCCAATGAAATCCCCTGCTGTGCCATTCTCACTAC